>JAVLUZ010000157.1:1977770-2122138 GCA_036768485.1 Mermis nigrescens | reverse complement strand
ACAGTGTAAGATAGCACACGTAACATTGCAATTTCAATCGCTAAAATAAATCAGAATGGCTGAAAACCCATGAAAATTGTCTAACTTTGCTTTATATTTGAATATATGCTTATTAGTAAAACTTTTATTGTTCTGTCTACATTTTTACCATGGAGGTAGTACAAATTCAAGTACAAATACAAATTTTATTCGCTGATCCGACAACAAACCAAGTAACATTAATACATTGATAAGTAACGAAAAAAGATGAAATATAAACATATACAGAAAGACCAGTCAATAAAATACATAAATAGTCGAGGAAAGCGGGATAATGTAAAAGCAGTACATAAACTGCGCTTATTTACGCCCCTTGAATGATTGAGATCAACCCTTTTTTAATATATTCTGGAAAACATGTCTATTTGGAGCACTTATAACTTCCTCCGCTAGAGAATTCCAAATGGAGATTACTCGATTACAAAATTCAAATTTTCTGGAGTTTTTGTTTGCCAGATTAAGATTCGGAAACACATCGCCGAAAGATACGATAAAATCGCTAAAATCTATTCCGAGTGCTAGCCTAAAAATTCGTTTGTCCCGCTAGCATTAGTCTGAATCTGCAGCTTAATTTAGGCTTGAAATCCGAAACGCGTATGGACTGTCGCCGAGCGCTCCACACTGGAAGAAGACGCTCAAAAAGAATACGCAGAAACATGAAGTTATTGCGGAAGCATTTTAGGAAGGCGGAAAAGGAAGGTAACTACATATTTTTGACTTAATTCACTAGTGTCATGTATGCTCGTCACGTGTCACAAGGTCAATTTGTGATACAATTAAGTATCACAAATATATATTTCAATATTTTTTCAAAAACGTTAACGACTGAATCGACTTTTATAAGCAATTTTCGTCTCAAGTAGCTGAAGAGTCATGCTTTCAATTTCAGGTGACAAGATGAATAAATTTAAGCGAAACGGGACCTAAGCTTACGACCTTCAAATTTTGATCAGTTTCTTGAATCTTGTTTTCAATTTGTATTACTGTTAATTAATAACCTATATAATGATCGATAAGATAACATATTAACAAAAAAATCAGTTCATTTCTTCTCGAATCCGAAAGTCTCTTCACTTTTTTCGAGATATTTCCAATACGAACTTCCTGGAAAGTCAAATATTGTATGACTTTCTTAAATAATAATAATAATAATTATTATTATTATTATAAAATAATAATTAATAATAATAATAATAATAATAATAATAATAATAATAATAATAATAATAATAATAATAATAATAATATGTAGATTCAAAATTTTCATAAGTGCTGTATGGTTTGTTTTTGCATTTTTACATGTTCACATAAGAATTTTTCCGAAAATTTGTCAATTTTTAATTATGTCTAAAATTAATCTGCAATCACGGAAATTAAATAAAGACTTTTCTAGCATAAGCCGGCACAAACCCTAAAAAAATTATTTCTAGATGGCGAAAATTTTTCAAAAAGAAGTTATTGCTGTTTATGCAACTGGTCTGCTCTTTTTCAACATATCTCTCAGGTCTGCTCCTTTTTAATATTTTCTTCCCAGTCGAAAATTCTATCTTTATTCTCAGGGATCACGAAGGACATTCAATGACGCCTGGATATAAGCACATATGGGCATTGGGGAGAGGTATGGACCATACATGGGCAGCAGCCTAAACCTGTGGAGTCTGGGGGTGTAAAAGCTGCAAAAATCCCAGAAAAAATGTCAAAAATTAAAGTTGGGGGTCTACCAGACTCTCGGGGGTCTTAACGAAACCCCTCAAGCTCCCCCACGCCCCTGGATGGTCTGGACCACCCCCGAGGGTCTGAAAAACTCGCCAAAAAATCCATAGACCCCAGAATTGAATTTTCGGTGCTTCTTTATGATTTTGCCTTATCGGGCCCCAGAATTTGGTTGCTGTTCATGATAGTAAACCCTAATTTGTCTATTCAGGCGTGAAAAAGGATACGTTTAATGAAACATCAGTACAACAGGCTCCAAATGAAGGACAACCTGCCACTGGTCCTGAAGTACAACCTGGCTCTAGTCCCGAAGTGCAACCTGGCACTGGTCCTGAAGTGACCCCTGTTGCAACCGTTCCTCAAGCTCCGGCTGGCATAGAAGTGCCCAAAGAACGAGGTATATTTGCATGTGTGCTCCTCAAAATATTTAGACTAAAGGAGCATTGAAATTGTAAATAAGTGTAAAACTAGTAGGTACCTACCGTTAATGAGTATTCAAGAGAAGTGTGATAATTGAATAATACTTTTAGTGAAAGTGGAAATTCTTCCCTTAATCTGCAAAGTAAAAAATCAAAATTTAATGAGTAGATTTAAAATTCTGTCGAATGGATCTTAAGCGGGGATATACATACACACAGGCCCATATTCAGGGGGCGGCCCCCTCCCGGAGTGGGATGAAAATTTTGTTCCTCCCAAGGGTTCCCCATAAGGAAAAATGGAAAATAGGCGAAGTGCGTCTAAAACAACGCCAAAACAGGTCGTTTAGTGTACTTTTGAGCTAGTTAACTCAAAATTTTCCGGCGCTTCGCGCCGCAGTTATTGTTTTATGTATATTTTTGTCTTCTAAACCCCTAAAAATCGCTCAAACTAAAGTTTGACGTAGAGAGTATGTCAATTTTTCCGGCGCTGCGCCCCGGATTTATTGATCAGCACTCAAAACAGCTCGAATTTGAGTTGTGATATGAGAAACGTGATATTTTTCCGGCGCTTCGCGCCGTATCTAATGTTTATATATGTTTTTATATCTTCCAGCCCGCTCAAAACCGCTCAAATTTGAGCTTGACACGCAGCTGCGCCGAATTATTCATTATCTGTATTGTTTTTTCAGCAAAGCAAATGATTAAATACAAAGGCAAGAGATTAAAAGTAGTTCGTCGATTAAGTGATGAGAAATCAGCTTAAATGATAAATTTGTTTTATATCAATATGAAATGAAGTAGAAAATTTTTAAAATTTTTTGAAATTTTCTTCACCATCGTATAGAGCTCGCCGAGATACGCTCGAAACTGCCTTTATTTTCGCTAATCTCCTAGTAGTTCTCGAGACATCTGGCCTCAAAAATTTTCGGCCCCCTCCCCTCAAAATAAAATCCTGGAAACGGACCTGCATACACGTGCATAAATTGGGAAAAACTGAAAAGATAATCTCATTTTATGACTGTCAAAAGTTACATAACTTTATTGGTGAAGAAACACTACAAGGTCCATCTAGGAAAACTCTAATTGAGTAGGGGAATGGTTATGCACTTTCCTATCTCAGCTTTGTAAGAAATCCATCTTTGGCATTTGCTTTTAAACACGAGCTGCGTCACAGTAATATTTGCATGACTAATAAGAAGCGTACAACTGATTATTTTCATGGCTTTGTTTTGCCTTTTTGATTTGAAATATGTGTTATTTGATTTATTTTAGATTTTAAAGTAAAAAATTAATTTAAAAAAACATTCTGTTTAATCTTGTTCTTTTTGAGATCCTTATTGTAATGAAGCATGTTACTTCGCTTGACACGGGTATTTTTGTTATCAACCTGGTTGAATGGAATTCAATCTCTGCTTTTACTACTTTACTATAAGTAGCCTATTGTACGCTGCTACATACTGATGACTGTAATAATGTCTCTTTATTCACATGCAAACAAATATATTTATTTCAGTTTTGTGTAAAATAAAATATGAAATTTTTACAACAAGCTTTTGAAGTGAGAGAAGCTGTGAGCTTAGTTCTGTAAGCGTCATATAGATTACGACTATAGAATGGATTTGACCACATAATTTTACTTATGTATGTCGAAGAAAGATTTCTTCTTGATTTAACTTCTTGATAAGCACAATTCCATGAGTTAATGGACATTTTCACAAAACGGATGCAATATACGAGTAAGTTGCATAAACTGCATGCAGAAGTCAAAGTACCTATCGTTTTTAGTTGCATCAGCAACCACGGGCGGATTTAAAGAGGGTGGGGCCCCTATTTCGCGCCGGATACTAACTATTAATTGCATTTTTAAAACGATTTTAAGAGCAAAACAGCTATTTCAACACAGTTTTCTTCTATTTTTAAGCATAAATTTCAAAAATTTTAGACGCTCCGGGTCAATGCGACAAACACAGGAAATCGAGCAGTAATTCAAGATTCTAAACGTCCTTTAGCCTAAATTTAACAAAGTTTTCAGGCGCTTTGCATTGGATTTTAGCTAAAGTCAAAGAAATTAACGATTTTTTCGCCAAAAATTGCCTAAAATTTTCCGTGAAAATCTTCCGCCACAAGCAATTTTAAATGAAATTAGACAAGGTAAAACGTCTAAAAAACGATATTTAGCATGTGAGGGGCAAGTTTTCGGACCTATTTTTGACTATTTTCGAAAAAATTTGGGGCACCGCCCTCCCCCTTCACGAAAATCTAAGATCCTCCGCTGTCAGCAAGTACGTATTTAAGATGGTGAGAAAAATGAACAAGCCTCTAGAGGCGAAAAAGATAAAAAGAAGCGTCGAAAGCATATAAAATCAAAGACTAAGGGCAAAAGTGAAAAGCGACGAAAACGATCTGAGAATAAAAAGAGGCGCGAGCGTGCTGTCAATGAAGCGCAGTCAACGGAACAAGATCAACAGGCGGCTGAGCGAGATCAGCCAATACAATTCTAAACTTAGCGAGTAAATTTGATCGCTTTTTCAACTTTTCACGCTCTTTGTTGCTCATAAGGGCCAATTCTAACCTCACTCGTGCATATTTTTATATCAGCTACTAAGTCGATCATCCATTGAGTCACATAATTGTATATGTATACTAAACTATTAGTTAATGTTTATATCAGCTACTAAGTCGATTATCCATTTACTAAACTATTGATTAATGTCCGCTTATTTAAGTAAATTGCGTTAAAAAACCTTTAAAAGTAGGTGGTATTAAAAGAGGCAATTTGTCATTCTCCAGAATCTTCGCTGGAAGACAGTTAAAAAAAGAAGTATAGCATGCAGAATTCTTGCAAAAGTCTAATCAAATCCGAAAATCATTAGTGCGTTAGCACGTGCCTACAGTATACTTGGCTATTCCTAACACCTGTGCACCTGTGCACCACCACAGCTATAGCGGGAACAATCTGGAAGGTGCGCTTTTTTAAAAAGATGGATAAAAAAATCCGCTGCACAGTTTTTTGCTTTACACTCAATACACAGCTTGTAAGGAGTGTTTAAAGTTATGGCGTAACATTATAAGATATCGGAACTTTTGACGGTTTTTCAGCCAGCGTGCACAAACTCAGTGTCAAGCCTTATACAATTCATTGGTATATAATTGTGCGAAATAAAATATATCTCCATTTTCTCGTTTTTTGAATTTCGTATTAGTTCTTTAGGGGTAGTGTAAAGAGTGTAAAAATCTGCGGGTGTAAGAACGGATTTTGGCCGCGTTTTCGACTTGTTTATATCCGCCATATTCTTCGTATAAGGATCCCCAAAAAACCTATTTATGGAAAAGTACTACATTTTAAGGGCTACACGTAGAATATGAGTGCGTTTGTGTAAAGTAAATATGGAGTTAGTTCTTGCAGTTCAAAGTTTACTCTCTGACCGTGAATGAAAAAAGACGTTTTTACTTTCTATTAGTCGCCAACTTCTCCAGTTATAAATCAGGACGTGCGGAGTATTCTAAAAATAAAGCATGTCCTCAAGGGTTACGTAAAGCCAGCCATTGGACGCGTTTCTTTAAACTCAACACATACTTACTTATGAAGGTGTAAAGTATAAACTCTGAGGTAAAAACAAAGTTTTTTTGGCCGTATTTATAGTCTATTTCACGAAACCTTGAGCATGGATTACAGATCTTAAGTCGATGTAAATCGATAAGAAAAGCAATTTAAACTGGAGCAGAAATCATGATACTTCGCATATTAATTGATAAGCACATGAAGTTTTACTGTATAAAATTCTATTACAGCAAGCTGTCTAGAAAATACTTTTGTAGCTGCTCGCGTGATTGCTGAAAATTGATTTCTATGCACAAAGTTTCCTGAAATAGACTACTATTTGTCAACTTCTCCGGTTGAGAAACGTATAGTGCAAAATATTTTTAAAAAAGTACATGTCAGCGGGACAGATCGCAATTGATCGCGTTTTTTTCTAAAGCAAGCCGACGGATTACGATAATTATATATCAAATCAATGCTATAATCGCAATCTGACAGCTTATTGTCTGACATAGATCTTAAAATTTATGCCAAAACGTGTGTGAAACAGACTATAATTTTAGAGAATTAAAGTTCGAATTTTGGGAGTGAAAATTATTTTTATGTACCTACTCGAAATATGATTATAGCCTGTTTCACATAAGTTTGGGCATAAATTTTGAGAACTTTTTCGAAAGTAAGCCGACGGATTAAGATAATTATATATATATCAAATCAATGCTATAATCGCAGTCTATCGGCTTATTGTCGGACGTAGTTTTTAAAATTTATGCCCAAACTTGTGTGTAACAGACTAGACGAATAGGTGCAGCAGAATCGTGAAAGTCATACTTACGCATAATTAATATCGATTTAGGCAGTAGAAAAATGATTTAACAAAATAAAAAGTGCTGAAAGTATCTACTTGCATCTTATACAGGGTGGGAATAGGCTACACCCAAATGCTACCGACCATCTTCGACAAATCGGGATATTGAATTTTAAGTTTACTTTCATTAGATGTAGAAAAAACTATAGTCTATTTCACGAAACCTTGTGCATGGAAATCAATTTTCGGCGCTCAAACGGGTAGCAACAAAAGTGGTTTCTAGGCAGCCTAAAGTGTTACAAATTTGCCTACTTTAACTTCATATGCTTATTAGGTACTATGTACGATATCGTGATTTTTGATTCAGTTTAAACCACTTCTGTAATCGATTAATGTATACTCAAAAATTGCGATCCTTGCTCAAGGTTAAGGTTTCGTAAAATAGACTATAGATAAAAATGTCCTTGTATAATAGTGTCAAAATCTTTTGCCATCTTTCAGCAGTCCAGGCGCTAGAGCTATGTGTTTACACCCTACTTCGATATTGTTTAAACCTTAAAGAACTTGTTTGGTTATGTCATTAATTGCCTTAACCTTTTCACAACATTTTGCAGTTTTTGCATTCAGTAGGATGGAGTATTCAATGTGCAGCACTCAGTATTTAAATTTGGGAGCGGGGGTTCAGTGTCGTGCTTAGGGTTTTAGCGACCCTTGACGATCGCTAAAAATGCATCAAAACGAAAATTGCTGCAATTTTCCCCTATTAAATCTTATTCAGTGAGGAGTAAGTATATTTACAAGAAAAGTTTAGAGGGATCAAAACAATTCCAGAGCTAGCAGGACCATTTGCCAGCTTATTTGTTGATTTTACAAAAGTTTCAAGAAATCTCCAGGAAGTCTTAGAAAATTTAACTAATCTATAGAAAATCAGAATGATAAAAGGTGTGCACATAATCGGGTTGATCATGAATGGAGCTTTATCGTTGAAAAAACGGGTTATAGAATTTGATAATACAGAATTCTAGATAATCAGATTATCTAAAACATATTTTTTTTAAATTTTGCATCAGTTCTTGAGGCGGAGTGTAGAGAGCGCCAAAAATAGGGGTGTAAACACAAATTTTAGTCGAGTTTTCGGATTCTTTATGTCTGCTAACAACTCCAATTATGAATTCCAGGTAGTTTTTTAATAGAAATGTAATACGGCACAAGGGCTACTTTCTGCTTAGCAGTAAAGTTTTTTACACTCGATGCGGAGTAAACTTTACATTCTAGTGGTAGGTGTAAAAAACAGGTTTTTATCTAAGATTTCCCCGCCAACTTCTCCGGTTATGAGCCGCGATAAATTGAATAAAATAAAAATAAAGTACATTTTGTGGGCTACACGTCACAGCAAACAGCGTTTAAAAACCCAATATTGAGTTACTTATGGACGTGTAAAGTTCGAAATCACGGATGTAATATAGGGCAAAAAAACACGTTTTCTTCCCTTTTTTTGGTCAGTATGTCAAATATTTTGTGGAACAGAAGTTTTCCACAGATAAACGTACTACACAAACGTACTACGATATAAAGGCTACAAGCTGGCCCAAAGCGAATTTCTTTACACTCAATGGGGAGTTGGGTTCTGATTTTTACAGTTCACAATGTGGTGGATGGTGAAAAAATGCGTTTTTGCCTTTTTTGGCTAGCCTCTTTCTCCGTTTAGAAGTCGGGATAAGTCGAAAAGAATAAGGATAAAGTACTTTTTAAAAGGTACACGTCACAGCAAATTGCGTTTATTTATATCAATATCTAACTTTTTCGGGAGGTGTAAATTCCAAAACTGAGGGTGTTAAACGTGAGATTAGAGATGATCTCAAGTCTAAAAGTGTACCAGGAATCAGACGTGATACGCCATTTGGGCGCGTATGTTAACACTCAACAGTGGTGTAAAGTGATTTACTCCTGATGCATGTTTGTCTTCGAGCCATTGTATAGACTTAATTTCGTCATAAATGTTGATCGTAATATCAGAGTGACATCAGAATTACGGATCCAACGAAAATCTTCTTTACACTCGGTGGTTGTGTAAAGTTTTAACTTTAGTTCTAGAGCCTTGCGAAAGCTTGACTTTTTTCAAAATGTTCTATATACCGCCAGATTACGAATATGACTGTTAGTTTTCGCTGCACCTCTGCACCCAGTAATAGTGTAAAGTTTGCATTTTCATAGGTAGCGCGGTAGCGCTACCTATAATATGTTCATCACAGCGAGTGCGAAATTTGTACCCCCTTCACAGCTATAACGGCACACATCTAGGAGGTGCGGTTTTTTTAAAAGGTAGATAATAAAAAAACTTAGATACACTTTTTTGTTTACACTCAATACCGAGCTAGTCGTGAGTTGCAAAGTGTAAACCGAAAAATCAAATAATTTGCGGAGGGCTAATTTTTAGAAAAAATGTTTTACCCGATTAGTAGTTTACGAATCTGGTCTTAAAATTTCTTTACACTCATTAGTTGTTGCACAGGAGTGTAAATTAGACGGTTTTTTACTGTTTTCATGTGCACAAGCATATCTAACTCAGTTTTACACTCTATGCAGTCTGATTGTCTTCAAAAGGTAGACGGTTATAAAATCTAGGGGAGCCATTTTTTATTTTGTCAAAGTAATATTTTCAAATTTAGTGGCGGTTTATTTTAAAGAGTCTGGGACAAAAAATATTTTTTGCCTGCCATATTCTCACAGTAGACAGAACGTGGTAATTATCTTTAAAATGTGCCTCGTCCTAAGTGCTACACGTCGAAATTTATTTTGTTTCTTTACAATCAATATTGCGTTATTTGTGCAGGTGTAAACCTTAAACTAAAAAAATTTTATCCGCCCAGAGCGTCGTGGATGATGAATTTAAAAAAAATGTTCTCCGTAAGGTCAGAATAACGAATCTGATTTTAAACTTTTCTACAGCCAGTGTTTGTTGAGGTATGGAGAGGTGAACTTTGAATTATACATCTATTTTCTAATGCCGATAGATAATTCCGTATTGCATATTGTTTGATCAGATTTTTCTTATTTTAGAGGTTTTTGACTCGTCTTTAATAAATAATTATTATGTTATCATAAATGCACTATTCTTAAACTTCAGTAGAATGATGAATATTTTTCAATATAGTATAACAAGCTGAAATCTTGGCTGCGAGTTGAGTTGGTGCAACGGCTGACGTATCCGTTCTCGCATGTGGATTTAAAAAAGAATAATGGGTTCAAGTCTTCTGAATACAAACTCTTTTCATTTTTTTATTCTTTCGGCAAACCCATGCATTTCATTTGACTTATTCATCTATTTAGGTTCTGCAAATCACAGTTTTTTTTTTTGAATTTTGCCTCAGTTCTCGAATGGGAGTGTAGAGAGTGCGAAAATCTGGGGGTGAAAAGACACATTTTGGTCGAGTTTTCGACTTGTTTATGTCTGCCAACAACTCCGGTGGATGAGTTTTAAGAATTTTTTCTGACAGAAATGTACTTCGGATCAAGGGCTATCTTGTGCTTACCAGCAAACTTTTCTACGATCAATACGCAGTTAGTACCAGGGGTTTAAACTTTACACTCTAGTGGATGAGTGAAAAAACAGTTTTTTCCAAGATTTCTCTGCCAACTTTTTCGGTTATGGGTTAATATGAATAAAATAAAATAAAAATGAAGTAACTCCTAAGAGCTACACGTTGAAGCAAGCCGCGTTCAAAAAACGTAATATTCAGTTGTTTATGGGGTGTAAAGTTCGAAATCTGAGGTGCAAAATGGGCGAAAACTAGGTTTGTTTTCGTATTTTGATTGGTAAATCATATCAAATATTTTGAGGAACATAAGTTTGGCACACAAACGTATTACAATCAAAGGGCTACAAACTGGCTCGAACCGAATTTATTTACACTCAATGGGGCGTTAGGTTCAGATTTTTAAAGTTTACAATGTGGTGGACAGTGGAAAATACGTGTTTGTCCATTTTTTTGTTCGCCACTTTGTCTGTTCAGAAGTCGGGGGAGGTCGAATAGGATAAAAAATAAAGTACTTTCTAAGGGTAGGCGTCAAGGCGAATTGCGTTTGTTTACATCAATATTTAGCTTTTTCAGGTGTAATGTCAAAAAATAGGGAGTTTTAACGTGTTTCTGAATTACGAATTGCTATAGAATTAATTAGAATTACGAATCCGATTAAAATTTTCCCTAACACTCTGTGGTTGTGTAAATTTACACTGTATTATTAACATTAGTTCTAGAGCCTTGCGGAAGCTTAATTTTTTCAAAATACCACGTAAAATCAGAATTGGGAATCTGACTGTTAGTTTTTCTCTACACCTATAGTTCGAAAGTTTCCACTCAACTTCGGTCATAAATTTTAAAACTATCTCCGACAATAAGCTGACAGATTTCGATTATAGCATTGATCTGATATATAATTATCGTAACCCTCGACCTACTGCTGATGAAATTAATTTATGCACGAAGTTATGTGAAACAGACTATAGTAGTTGTGTAAAGTTTGCACTATTTTATTTGTTTTTAATATGTGGTTTATACTACGAATTAATTTTACTTCCAAATCTGAGCGTTAGTGTTCCTTACATCTCGATATTTGCGTAAAGTTTATGCTGAAAAACTTTGATTTGTTTAAATAATGTAAGGTTGTATTGTTTAATATTGAACTCAACTGAGTCGTGATCACTAGATGCAAAAGGTGGCAAATGTTGTATATCGAATATGGATGATTTGTCTGAGCAAAAAAACTAAATCCAGTATATTATTACCTAATGTTGGTTGACGTATGAACTGGTGTAATCTCGACCTGATTCACAAAATCAAAAAATGTGAAGAGATACTATTTTTCAGCAAGTAAAAAATGTTTGTTCCATTTTATTTCTGGAAAGTTAAAATCCCCCAATAATACAATGGTCCTAGAAGTTCTACAAGACCATTCTAAATATTCGAGAAGTTGGTTGTTCATTTCATTATTCAGCAAAGGACTTCTGTAACAAAGCACAAATCGATATTTTGTATTGAGAACGTCAAAATCACAAACAACGGTTTCTTGATGCATATAAATGTCAGGAATGTTCAAATTTTTGAGTTTTAGCTTATTGTATATGATTGCAACACCACCTCCAACTCTATTTTCACGATCATGGCGGATAACACTATAATCAAAGTTTAGCAATAATAAGGAATTTGGAAAAGAATCGTTAAGCCAAGACTCTGTAATAAATATGAGGTTATAAATCGACTGAGAGAGTAAACAATGAAGTTGACCGATTTTATTACCTAAATGTGTTGAAAGCGATTCGGGGGGACTTCCTCTGAGTGGGGTTACCAATGTGTTAGGCTTAGGCGGCTAAACTTAAGAATATGGTACTTTTAGAAAATGAGCAAAACGAATATGGAATGCCAAAATTTTTTTGCCAAAATAGTAGAACATGATAAATTGAAGCGCGGAAAAAAATGGTGAAAATCTGAGCCATACTTGCAAAGTTGCAGGCAACTCTCTATGTGAAAGTTGGGTGGGACGATTAAACGGCTCGATCCAAGGACTTACACATTTGTCAGAAATAAATAATATGGGCTGAAATTACGGGAGGAAGCATAGCAATGAAGGAGAAGAAAGAAAAAGGCGCGAAAAGCTGTTTGAAATTTTGAAAAACTTAAAAAATTTTCATATTTTTGCATGTTTTTTCGGTTTCACTTTGACAAGATATACAAAAATCTAAGATTTTGCTTCAATTATACCTAGGCTTAGGCTTAGTATATTTGAAAAGGTGTTTTAAGCTGCTTAGCTAGAGGTCGCTCCCGCTCAGGTCGATGTATAGATGCTTAGGTCGATGTATACTTGCTTAGATCGATGTACAGATGCTTAGGTCGATGTTTAGATGCTTAGGTCGATGTATAGATGCTTAGATCGATGTATAGATGCTTAGGTCGATGTATAGATGCTAAGATCGATGTAAATTGGGTATCTGCATGTGATTCTGCATTCAGCTGTTTGAATCTTCAAATACTTAGGTCGGGAAGATGCTTGCTTAGGTCGAGAAGAGGCTAATTAACGAAACCCATAGCTTTTGTAATATTGATCATAGGCGGATGAAATTTTTTCCGCGCTTTCTTTCAACATGTTCTAAGTACTGAGCGAAAAAATTTGCTTTTTCTAGAGTTTATTCCTTAGTATTCTGAAAGTACCATATTCTTAAGTTACTCCGGCTTAGGCTTAGTTGTGTGCATTCACATTGATGCCAGCGCATGGGCTAAGCCTGAGATTAATTGAGCAAAATATTGCTATAAAGACGCTAATACATCTATTTCCTCTACATATATATATACCTTCTCGTTTCGGAAATTTCTCATTTAGTAGGTATCAATATAGAAAAATTGATTGTTTTAGGATTTGGCCTACTCTGTTAAATACCTTTTGGAATTTTTTATAAGTCGCGTATAACGATTATTATTATCTGCCAGGTTTTCTTTAACGTCCATGTCAGCCTTGCTCGACAGCGATCCTGACGTAATACAGGTAGGTAAGGGTCTATTTTAATGTGCGAGGGTGAAGTCTAGAATATGCTGAGTTATAGGCAAGAATTAAAAGTACTCGGGCGTGATATTCAACGCTTATATAAATTATCAGCATGTGGGCAATATAGAGGCTGTCAGATCTTGGGAAATCCAATGAGCGCAATGTAATCAGTAGTGTACTTTTTAGTGTTTTTATGAGCATATTATGTCTTTATTTTATTGTGTTATTGTATCATATTTATTTATTTTATTTTTATTGTATATTTCATAATTTTCTAGTTCCGTTGTAGCCTTTCCTTACTCTTTGAGATGCCAGTTGACATGAAAAATTCACAGAATATGTATTTCCTTCTTTGTACAAAACTGACAGCATCCTTCAAGAATGATTTTAATCTTGTACTATTGACGGAAAAATTTACTTACACTATTTCACCTTTCCAAAAATCGCTTGACAGTCCAAGAATTTGAAGATGACAAAAATATATTAAACTTCGTTTGAAAAACTGCGATTCTTCTATTCGGATGGAATTTTTTGTTTTTGTGCAGCACATCAGTCTAACAGTATACGGCGCGGATAAAATTCGGCTAAAAGCCTACGAACGAAAATTAAAATGGGAATCTAAAAACTAGAAGCCAGCAAGAGGAAAGCGAAATTTTATTAATTTTTGTATTTTTAAATGACAAATTATTTATGAAACTTTTTGATTTATTTCAATTTTATTCAAGTCAATCATTATTGAATTTAGAAAGTTTTGTGATTCTCTGTTTTTGTGACAAAAGGGTATTTCAACTTGAGACATAAGAATATTTTTTGATCGAAGCTCAAACTCACAAAAGTAGGATTTCAAAAAGCAGAAATTTGAAAAATTCAATTTTTCGCAAATTTTCATTTTGGCTGCAAATACTAAATTGCAACTTTAAAAATTTCAATTTCTCCGATTAGAGACTAAAAAGGAAAAATTTCCCATGGAAAAATTCATAATATTTTTAAAATTGCGGCTTTTAACCGTTTTCTATTTTCCATTCAACGACTTTAAGCCTTTAGGATTTTAAACATGTATGTATTTTCTATTTTTGTTTATGTGGATTTTACTTTCCAACTTGTCTTTTCTGTTCTCAACTAATTTTCTTGAATAGTTTTTTGATTTCTGATTTTTTAATTTCACATTAAATTTCTGCACAATCTTTGGGTTTTGACTGTGCAAAATTGACAGTTTCAAGAGCAGCTTTCTTTAGTGTTGGCTGAGGTTCTTTTGAGGATGTGACACGGTCTGTTTCTATTATTGAGACAAGCAAGGAATCTTGCAAGCGGCCTATTGTAGGTGGTGATCATATGCGCAAAACATTTTCTGTCAGTACATTGAAGAATTAGGTGACATGAGTAGCAATATATTGTAAATAATGTCGATAGGTAGTTTTCGTTATGTTCAGGGCAGCTGGCCACATCACGCGTGGGGCGTGTGAGGGCCACGGGGTTTTAGACTTCCCTGTTTTGCGCTCCATAAATTTTAAAATTTTCTTGAGTTTTCAAGCATAAGCACTATTTTTCTTGAGAAAGAATTGAAACTCCTTCAATTTTTAATAATTAAATTGAGTTTTGTCTTGATTTTTATCCAAAAAATGAATAATTGTGCTATTTTAAAATGAGAAAGATGGAATACTTCCTTTGGAAACGGTCGACTAAACTCCACGAAACATTTTAAATCTTTCATGCGAATAAATCAGCTTTTATTCACGTATTTTTTAATCGTAATTTTTGATTATTTTTAAAATTGACTTGCATAGCTGGCCACTTTTACGACTAGCTATTCTATAATTTAAACGGCGCTTAAATGTGTAACAATGTCTTTGAGCTTAATTTTTACTTATTAAATGTTTGAAGAATAATTTTTAGTCATTTTATTCTCAAAAAAAATTAACAAAGATGGAAAATGTTCACAAAAAACGGAAGTTTTGGACTGTTAAAACTATAGCTAAGATAACATAATCTTCTCTGCTGCATTGAATTACGTTAGTACAGCTTAATTAAGAGATCGTTACATTTGTGAATTTGACCAGAAAAATTGTTAGCACGGTCTGCCATTGCGTCGAGCATTTGGTGCTAAATATGATGCATAAGTCTTACAAACTTCTGAATAGAAAAAGGTTCGGCGTGTGTAAAGAGTGTAAAATCCTTCTTTAAATGTGAGGTGCTTTTCGAATATATCGCAACGTATTCGCATCTTTTTGCTCATAGTTGAACCCGGTCAAAAGTTCTGGGAGGGGGGTAAACCCCGAGTTTCCTTGGGTGAGGGGGTAAATGATTAATTCTTACGGCTAATTATGGTGTGGAAATGATGAGTTTATGTTGATTTTTCTATATATTTTTATCGTTCCTGACATTCCCCCCGTCACAACCACACCTGGGCGTGGTGGGGTTTGGGGGTATGCACCTCCCCCGAGAAACCAAAATACCCCTTAGAAATCAAAATACCCCCCCCCCCTCCCAATTCAATTTTAGAAAACTTTTTCGTTTTTTTCGCAATTTTTTGATGCCAATGGATAGTGCTCAATGAGAAACGTTGAAAAATGGTGTTTTTGAAAAATCTTCCACCACATTCCCCCAGAATTTTGGTGCTACAAACGTATGGTCACAACCATAAGTGGGCAGCACCGAAGTTCTGGGGGTGAAAAAATTTCTGGGGGGTGAAAAAATTGTCTTTAAAGTGGTTGTATGGCGAAAAAACACCATTTTTTGACGTTTCTCGTCGAGCACTATCCAATGGCATCAAAAAATTGCTAAAAAAGCCAAAAAAAATTTTTTTCTGGGGGGGTATTTTTATTTCTGGAGGGGAGGGGGTATTTTAACTTTTTAACTTCTGGGGGTGCATACCCCCGAAACCTTCCCCCACGCCCATGTGTGGTCACAACCCGTAAAAAATGCTTTATTTTGTATCATTTTACTATTCTTGAATATTCGTGGTTAAGTTTGAATGAAAACAAATGATGACAAAATGTGTCTGAATAAACGATTGGACAGAGTACTAGTCAAAAAATACTTCAGACTATACTCAGGGAACGACCGAAGCTTCGGCTTCGGCCGAAGCTTCGGCCGAAGGTGGGTGTTTTATTGCTTCGGCCAGGCCGAAGCAAGAAGGAAAAAAGGCCGAAGGCCGAAGCTTTATTTCAGGGCAATTTTTTGATCGCATTAAAATTTAGACAATGTGCAATATAACTAACCCCAGACGACGCCATTTAGCTCAATTTATCTTCTAGTCAGCTTTGTTAAAAATATGCTCACAACAGTATTTTTGACTATATAAACAGCAAGCAACCATGTACTAATAACTAAATCTGACTCATCTAAGCATTGTATCCACACCTGGGTGTGGGGGGTTTGGGGGGTATGCACCCCCCCAGAAACCAAAATACCCCCCCCAGAAATCAAAATACCCCCCTTCCCCAGAAATCAAAATACCCCCCCAGAATTCAATTTTTGAAAATTTTTTTCGTTTTTTTCGCAATTTTTTGATGCCAATGGATAGTGCTTGATGAGAAACATCGAAAAAAGGTGTTTTTATCGCTATACCACCATTTTTAAGGCCATTTTTTGACCTTCAAAAAAATCTTGCACCCACCCCCCCCCCCCAGAATTTTCTTGCTGCCTACGTATGATTGTATCTGCTCCGCATCTGTTTCCATTTTTAAAAAAGTTCGACTATGAATGAATCACTAGCGATCGCGAAAATGATGAGACACTTACGGGAAAAGCCACACCTTTATTCCTACATGTCTCACATTTGAAGGCATGTCTTTGTTTACTCGAAATTCCAACGCCATCTTAGTACTTGTTGTATATCGTGCGTCTACTGTGTACCAGTTTTTTTTATTTTAACAATGTCCGTTTGTACTAGGGATGCACCGAGGCCAGGCCCCAATCCCGGGGACAAAATACGCATCCTTCAGCCTATTATTTAGAATTATCTCAACGTTTTTTGTTCGGATTTTGGCGATATTCTGAGGAAAACTCGTGCATAATCGCCTGTGCATATCATTCATGTATAACAAAACATTGGTCACAAATTTTATTTCATAAATTTAGCTTATTCACGTTTATAGCTGCAGCAATTTCAAAACCGATAATCTACTAGTTTTTCGCCAAATACACTAGCGTTTCTAATCGCTCATGCAGCAAACGAGAACGGGAATCCGAGCAAATATTGCCGCTTGTACTGAACAAGCGTTCACTCGGGGTACACATGGGCGGGGGCTCAAATATTTCCTTGTCAGTTATATATGCCAGGGCCGGGTAAGTTTCCAATTTTGTCCGCAAAAAGCCCATCGGATCCAATTCTGTTCCTAATTTTTCTTCTGCATGACAGAAAGCATACGTTTAACATTTTGTAGCATTCCTGTAGGTTTGTTTGCCGGATGAACAGGCACGGTAGCTCTGGGGGAATGGGGGTCCGGCCGGACCCCATAAAATTCAGAAAAATCGGAAAAATAGGACTTTTTAAACGTTATTTCGCGCTATTTTTGGGCTTAGTCCTTCCAAAATTGGTGTTGGTCACCCCAAAATAGGACGGCCAGCTACATGCCTGCGGATGAAATTCCAAAAGATGTTTTTTTTTGTGTTGGATTGGCTGTCAACATATTAAACTATGCACGCGAAATTTCTACCCTTGTTTTAGCTATTTTCAACTCGTCTGATCTAAAACATGAGTAATTCGACTGATAATGATGCAAGTTACGTGAATTGGGCAAAATTTTATAAATGGTAGGAAAAATTTTTGGCTATAAAAGCTATGACGATTAATTGAACTCGAAAATACATGTGGAACGGATGCCATAGACTTGCCCAGACGCTATTTTGCATAAGTCACATTTTGCAGACGCTATTTTGCATAAGTCACATTTTGCCAAATACATATGTACACATGGTATATCCTGGATATAGCAAAAATAGTTGGCCCCGGTTGGTCCCAGTCTCTAGTACTGGCCACGGCGCCGGGCCCCAGTCAAAAAGGCGGCCCCGGTGAATCCCTATTTTGTACATGTACAAAGATGGTCCCCAAAAGTCTTTGTACATTTTGTACACGCAAATTTTTGTGTACTATATTATAGTACAGTGGCGATTTTAGTGGGGTAAAACAGAGCTTTCGATCTTTGGTAGTGTATTTTAGCTAATATCTGGGTTTCTGACGCCAAAACTTACTAAAAATTGTCTCTAGAACGGCGCAAAGCGCCGAAAAAATTTGACATTTTCCCATTCTAAATGCACATTCTGCCATTTTAAAGATATATAGGACAAAAAATCACTCATTTCGGCGCGAAGCACCGAAAATTTTTGGGAATTATACACCTTTTTATAGTTTTTGTTTGCCCAAAATTGTTGTAAATTTTGTATACACCAATTTTTGGGTACTAGAATATGGTTTAGTAGCGATTTTAGTGTGGTAAAAAGAGAGTTGTTTGACTCTTGGTAGTGTATTTTAGCTGATTTGTGGGTCTCTAAGGGCAAAAATCACTAAGGATCGTCTTAAAACGGCGCGAAGCGCCGAAAAATTTGACATATTTACTTTTGAAATGCAATTTCTGTCATTATAAAGATATGTAGAACACACAATTACTGATTTCGGTGCGAGGCGCCTGAAATGTTTGCGAATTTCGAACCTTTTTTTGCAATTTTTGCCTTCCCAAAAATCTTTGTAAATGTACAAAGACAGTCCCAATTAATCTTTGTACAATGGGAAAATCTTTGCCGAGTACAAAAAACACTGATGTGTACCATTCTCTTTTGTATTAAATAATTGCTCCATGGTCGACGTGTTAACTTTCTTAAACTTCTGCATCTAATAACGGGAAGAAATCTCTATTTGCTTTTATGTCTGCCTTCTACAAATTTAAGTATCAGCAGGAAAATTAGGAATTAATCAATTGTGTTTATAATTCTCAGGAATTCCAGGCTTTGTTCCTAATAATACATTATATTTTTATATATTCAGGATAGTGAATCTGATGATGATCAATACGTATTAGCTGCTGATATACATGAAATGTCTGATAATGAAATCAGTGCTAATGAAGAGCATTAATTGCGGTTTTGAACAAAATTTTTGCAATGAATGACACTGTTTTATTACTTCATATTTACTCCTTGAACATAATCAAGATTAACTTTCATATTTATGACTCAATTCGCAATTCATTCTTCATTCTAATCAGAATACTGAAGAATTTATACAGATTCGGCCTTTCGGCCTTCGGCCTTCGGCCTTCGGCCTTCGGCCTTGCCGAAGCCGAAGCAAGAGCTGCCGAAGCTTCGGCTTCGGCCGAAGCAAAATTTTGGAGCTTCGGTCGTTCACTGACTGTTGGGCATCGTTTAGAGCTCTTTTATAATTACAACAATAGGTTTTAGTCCGCAAATAGCCTGAAGGGGTATAATGCCTTTCAAAAGTTGTGATGGGGGGTATCCCCCATACCCCTCAGTATTCATATGTGTTTTTACTAATGGGCTTACTGTAGAAATCGTTATATTTTTGTTGTTGTATTTTCATGATTCGCTGGAAGCGCTCGAGAAATCTCAGACTTTTATATTTCAGTTTTTATGCAAATATGATGGTCGCCAAGTTCATGACCGATGTTAGTCAGTCAGCATTGAACAAGTGCGCTAATTTCTGTAGAATCCTAACCTTGTACGTCTAAGTTTTATATGCTCGTCTAAGTACGAGTATATAAAAGAGCACGCAAGATTGTTCTGAGCGTTGTGTTTTCGGATTGATTTGAGACATACGTGCACACGGCCAAAACCTTTGTGGAGGGGGTAAACCGAGTTTCCGAGGGGTGGTGAATGAATACTTAGTTTTGCTATTTAATACAAATTTTGTTATTTAATTCGTTGTATTGAATTTTTCTGATTTAATTCGCATGAAAACAATAAAAATAAGGACGACGGAATGACCTGTAACATCAGATATTTACGAAATAATGAAAGAAAAGCGTTCAAATGAAGGAACTGAACATTCTGCTACTCGAAAAATAAGTATACGTGATTAAGATTTTATTATTAGACGTCGTTTGACGCTTTTTTATGGTTCGAATACTAGGTTTGGTCCTAATACGGCCTGAGGGGGAAAGACTTTCAAAGTCCTGGCGGGAGAATACCTCATACCCCTTCCCCCAGCGTACATATGTGGTTCGAGGATTTGGTTCCATAGCATTGATTCTATCGCTCAGTGTGGATACTTGCT
This sequence comes from Mermis nigrescens, assembly GCA_036768485.1. Classification (NCBI taxonomy): domain Eukaryota; kingdom Metazoa; phylum Nematoda; class Enoplea; order Mermithida; family Mermithidae; genus Mermis; species Mermis nigrescens. The sequence goes on along the minus strand of JAVLUZ010000157.1, from coordinate 2,101,853 downwards.
TTTTCATTATTAGCGTCTAATAAAGCTACAGTACGACAAGCGACTGATATCTTAAATAACAGTACGATTGCATAATTGAAATCAGTTAGTTTTGAGCCGTGAAAGTCTAAGACTTCACAAATAATTTGTGTTTCTATTTTATCAGGATGTGTGTATGTATAAAATTAAAAATCGTAGAAAAGTATTACTTTTTAGCAAGACGAAAACGGCCCTATCGAAGACGACTCAACGGCTGCGAAGAGGCTTCGGCCAGAAAATAAAATTGAACAGCAATCGGCGGAATTTTCGGATTTTAGTCGCAAAAATGACCGCTTTAACTTATTGATTGCTTGCACGGGTAGCGTTGCGTCGCTAAAGTTGCCCGAATTGTTGGCCCAACTTAAGAAAGACAGCGCAGCAGCAAAATACGCCGACCGTCTTTGCATAAAGATCATTGTCACCGATAAGGCGCGATATTTTTTTGATGACTCTTCTATCAAGGAGTCGATTTACGATGATAAATCGGAATGGACTTGTTGGAAGAATCGCGGTGACCCAGTGCTACATATTGAATTAAGGTTTGTCATCTCGATCGCGCATTGAGTTCTATGCTTTACGTTTCATTTTTTATGTAGAAACAAAAACTTAATTATCGGAACAGGTCAATGATTCGATGATTTTCAATCAATTAATATCTTATTTATAGGCCAGGCCGGCATTATATATCAAGTCTGATCATTTTCTCAAATATAAATGTTCCGTGATATCTAAATAGGCCAGTCTAAGACACACCTGGTCAACCCGGTATCACCTGAAGACCACTCGGTATCACCTGGAAAGATCGCCAGTATCACCTGAATTTTTTTGTTAAAAAACGGATAAATTCATCAAAAAACCAATGTAGAAGTACAAAACATGTGAGTAGATCGTTTAGACATTAGCCCAATCAGTCATCCGACCAGTCAACCAACCAAGCAAGTTTCAACTAGCAAAGAAAAATGCTCCGATGGAACAAAAAAGGTAAATATACTTTAATTTCTTCATTGTTAAGGATGTTAAAGGAGGGGACTAAGGAAAATATCCCTATATGCGCAGAAGCCATAGGAATGTGCTAAACAGTAAGACTTCCCCTAAACAACGCAAAAATCGAAGTATATGTATTCTGCGGCCTGTGAAAAATGAGGATGTATTCACAAAACGTTCTAAAGTGTTTCGCAAAAGAGCATTGAAGACACTTCCATGACTATTAAATAATCAATGTATTATTTATTTAATGAAATCTTGGCCTTCCACAGTGCTCTAACGTAAAATATAATAGTGTAAACTCTACACATACATGGCCAACTCAATAGCTTTCTTGAAAAACCACAAAAAATGTCTTTACATATCACTTTGAGAGTCAAATTTTGAATGAAATTTCTCTGAATCGTTCTACTGATTTTTCAAATTCGCTTATCTCTTATCGAAATTATTATCAACAGGCACGTATTTCTGGAGGAATGGGGGGGTTCGGAGCCCCCAAAATTCAGAAAAATCGGAAAAATAGGACTTTTAAAACGTTATTTTGTGCTATTTTTGGCCTTTTTTGGGCTTAGTCCCCCAAAAATTGGTGTTGGTCCTCCCAAAGTAGGACTGCAAGCTACGTGCCTGTCTGTGCGTAGAATGGATCAAGTTTATGCATACAGTCTGTTTAGAGTACGTATTCATGCAATTTGATACCTAGGTCTTTTGTTTTTCAATCATGATATGTATAAGAAAATGTTTTGAAGGAATTGGCCACTTAACTTGTCGCTGTTTCTAGAAAATGGGCTGACGCGCTTCTTATAGCACCGTTAGACGCTAACACTTTGGCCAAAATCGCAAACGGACTGTGCGATAATCTGGTCACATGCGTTGTGAGAGCTTGGGATTTTCGGCGTCCGATCTATTTTTGTCCAGCTATGAACACTTTGATGTGGGAACATCCTTTGACCGTAAAACATTTGGAAATCTTAAAGGTATACTGTCCTATCCTACTGTGTATGAAGCAATTGATCAGAGGGCTGACAACGTTGGCTTTATATAAAATTGATTCCTTTTTACTTATTTCTAAATGGACCATTTTTCGCATGGGTTCCAAATTTTTCCTTTCCTGAATGAAAATAGTAATTTTCTCTTTCCATTTTATTTTTAGTCTTTATTTAGGCCTACCTGAGAGATAAACCTGGGGTCAAATACACATATGTTAAGGGAGCGAGGACTCCCGGCGTCCTGAACGATAGGCATATAGTACGGTTAGTGTGTGGGTGGGATATCAGACCCCTAAACCCCCTCCCCCATGTGCATGCCTGGTCATCATCACCACACATGTGCGTGGAAGTTAGATTAGATCTTCAAAATCCAAAATATCCCCCGTAGATTACGATAGACCCTGACAATTGAATTTTTCGCATGTTTTTTAGTGATTTCTGTCAGTTTTGTCCCATCCAAACCCCCAGAATTGGATTGATGTATGTATGATAACTCAGCCCAGGCATTCTATGAGTCAAACCATTCGTGGACAGCAACGAAATTCTGGGGGTCGGATGGGGCTAAATTGGCAAAAATAGCACCCAAATTTCAATTCTGGGGCTCTATCGATTTTGGGGGGTCTTTCAGATTTAGGGACGCAGACCATAGGTGCACAGCATGGCCGATCTAGAAGGGGGCTCAGATGGTATAAGGGGGTCCAAAATTAAGTTTTTTGGGCTAAAATGACCTCAAAAGTGGCATAAGTGCTAAAATAGCGTTAAAACTATTATTACACAGTTTCCGGTTAATTTGAAGCACTTTTTGAAGAAAATTATCATTTTTCATCCGTTTTTGGCCTTCATTTTGCCTCATTTTTCTCAAAAATTTTCCATTTTTTCATTCTGTGGGTCAGACCCGGCGTGGGCGGTATGCTTCTTGCAGAAGGCAGAATACTCACCAGAAACCTAAATACTCACCCCAGAATTTAATTTTTGGAATTTTTTGTTTTTTTTCGTAATTTTTTGATGCCAATGGTTAGTGCTCGATGAGAAACGTTGAAAAATGGTGTTTTTTCCGCCATATCACAATTTTTTGACCTTTGAAAAATTTTGCATCCCCTCAGGATTTTTGTGCTGCCTACTGATGGTCAGACCCCCCAATCTCCCACGTGCATGTCTGGCCCAGACCCCTTACATCCTTCAAGAGCACTTATGCTCGTGAACCCAAAGTCAATAAAAGCGCAGATTGTAAACGGTTCTATGTTTGCTGCTTCTATTAATTTATCTAGACCATTTTTGCCACGAATTTTCTGCTATTGAAAAACTGACAGCTACGCAAAAACTCTCTTAAAACAGATTAAACCGATGTGTAAAGGTCCTTCCCTGTTCTGATGAATAAAAACGTTCACAGCACGTTATTGTACTTATATAGCGCTTCAGCAAAGCATCCAAAAGTCATTATTTCCCTTACCTTTTTTCTCAGTTTTCAAAGTCTGGTGCATTATTTCAGACATTGTGCGGGTGTGATTTTATCTTATTTTTTAATTATTCAAGGGCTTGTTAGGATTCCGAGAAATCCCGTGCATAGAGAAACAATTGATTTGCGGCGACTCGGGCTATGGGGCGATGGCATCTCTTCCGATGATTTCTTCAGTTATGATTGGAGAAGTGAAAAAACGTTTCGCTATTTATTCTGGCTGACTTTTGTATCGCGTTCTTGTTCTTGCTTTTCAATCTTATATTCGTACACTGAATGCTTGTGTAAATAGTTAGGTGTATTAAAAAGGTCATAAGTTTCGCAAAAATATATGGATTGTGCTTTCGCTCACTTGCACTAATGTGCATAATCTGTCTCGATTAATTTTTCTAGCCTCTTGGGTTTTTACACAGATGTAAGATGAATGGTCTAACAAATTTCTATTTCGTCTAATTTTTTGGTAGGTACATATTTATTAGAGGGAAATGAAGAATATGTGCGGAAATTGCATAGTGTGATATAAACTGGCTAAATACCCGTCATAATTTCTCAGAAAGCGGTATTTTTATTTTCTTTATTTTGCGTCGATGGCTTGACCTCTAAAATGCCCCACAATCAGTGAAAGTTTGTATACATAACCAACCGTGGTATAGAAGAAATGGCCAAAAAGTGAAATTTTTGGCGTTTCGTTATAGTGCGATTTTGTATTTTAGAGCTTTGTCGCTCCAGTAGTACTACATAAGCGGATTTAAATATTAAATTTCCAAAAGGGCTAAATATCTACTAGTAACTCAAAATAAGTATTAGAAAATACTTATTATTTGTAGAGTTATGGCTGTAAATGCAATGACAATAAAGGTTTGGAAAACGAGTCATTTTTTCAAACTGAGCTTTCTGTGCGAAACGGCTTGCACAGTAATGCTCAGCATCCAAAACCGTATAACATGTAAAAATGAGGGGGCGTTAGGTTTTGACGTGTCTCCACCATACATAGGTGAGCAGCACCAAAATTCAGGGGGCTGTGCAAGATTATTCAAAGGTAAAAAAATGGTCTTAAGAATGATGGTATGGCTAAAAATACAACGTTTCTCATCGAGCACTCACTATCCATTGGTATCAAAAATAGCGGAAAAACAAATTTCAAATTTTAAAAATTGAATAATGTGGGGGTATCCGGCATTCTGGGGGGCAGGCATGTAGCTCTGGGGGAAATAGGGGTTTGTACCACACATGGGCAAGGGGGATGGTATGCACTTCCCCCAGAAGTTGGAATACCCCCCCCCAGAAATTAAAATACCCCCAGAATTTAATTTTTGAAATTTTTTTTGCTTTTTAAACGGTATTTTGTGCTTTTTTGGGCTTGGTCCCCCCAAATAGGACGGCCAGCTACGTGCCTGCTGGGGGGTGTATACCCCGCCCGCACACCTACGTGTGGTCTCAGCCCACTAAAGCAGCAAGGCGATTTTTACAGACATTGACTCTTAAATAAAGTTCCTTAATATACAGTGTTTAAGGTACCTACTCGTACCTATTAATTTTCTACATATAGTCTATTTTACGGAGCCCTGTGCATGAATTACAATTTTTGAATCGATATAAATCGATTACAAAGCGGTTTCAACTAGAGCGAAAATCGCACTATTGTGTTCAGCGAATGATGAACATATTGAGTTTTAAAGTGTCAGATTGGCATTATCGAAGTTGCTTAAACTATATGTAGAAGCAACTTTTGTAGCTGCTCGCTTGAGTGCTGAAAATTGATTTTTATGCATTGAAATAGTAATCGTTAGTCAGATTCCAGAGGTAAAAGCAATCATTTCGAAATAAAAATGTTTATAAAGGAATGGACACAGAGGGCCAAAAACGAGGGGATGTGAAAAAGTATCACCGAAGAATGTTTATCGAGAGTAGCCGACAGACATGTATCAGATTGCCAGATTATTGTCGGAGTCAGAGATAGTTCTAAAAACTGAAGCCTAACCTTGTGTGAACAAAAACAAACTTATAAACAATAGGCTTTCCCGCAGCAATGTCGTTTCGCAACAATCGCGCTGTCAGTTCACTTCGCTAGATCGTCGCCCGTTGAACGAATTTTTAGTCATGCCAGCAATGGGCAGCAAGAAAATTCTGGGGTGTCTGGTTGGGTAAAATCACCGAAAAAATTACTAAAAGTAGAATTCTGGGGTCCTACAGTAACCTGCGGGAGAGTTTAATTTCTAATATTGCACTGGCAGGCACTGTGCATGCCAGTGCAATATTAGACAGAAATCGCCATAATCTTATGAGCATTGAGGGGGATGTAGGGTGAGTGAGACCGCAAATTTTTGGACTCGGAAACGATGGATATGCGTCAAAAACACTATTTTCTACATCTCTAACGCTGCTTTTTCCTTTCAGAACATTGAAAAAATGGGGTAAATTTGAAATGTAGTCAAACAAATGGTGTTTAATTAGGAGTATGTGTGTACCTATGTACCTACCATAGAAATACCCACTTCTGTACGTTCATAGAGAAGGACGAAGCGCGCTAGGTCTTATCATGACATTGGGTCATATTCACCCAAGGGCATGGGGTTTAGATTACCCGAGAATCCGGTAGAACCCGCAAATTTCGATACACCCTCAGATTTGAATTTGTGGTATTTCTTCTTTCAGAACATTGAAAAAATGGGGTAAATTTGAAATGTAGTCAAACAAATGGTGTTTAATTAGGAGTATGTGTGTACCTATGTACCTACCATAGAAATACCCACTTCTGTACGCTCATAGAGAAGGACGAAGCGCGCTAGGTCTTATCATGACATTGGGTCATATTCACCCAAGGGCATGGGGTTTAGATTACCCGAGAATCCGGTAGAACCCGCAAATTTCGATACACCCTCAGATTTGAATTTGTGGTATTTCTTCGGATTTTGCCGGTGTTACACCGACTACACCCCCGGATTTGATAGCTGCCCATGCATCGTTATCTGTCTCCTAAGAGGTGTGACGAGCTTCCGCGCGTCTTGCAATTTATGTACATATGTACCAACCCAAGTTAAACATGTCTGGCTTATCTCAGCGGAGAAAATCATCCAATAAAGAATGTTTTATTACGTTGCAGCTTTCGATTTCCTCGATGAAGAATCTTAATTATCTAGGTACTCCGAGGTTATTTATTTTCCGAATCAATAAACATATAAATGAAAGCAAAAACAACGTCGATACAACAACTATGTACGCACCTATTCTAAGAACCCGATACTTCGTCCGGAAAGCTTCAATAGTCAGAATTTCAAATGCATATTATACTCAGCATATTCCAACTAGTTATTCCAAGGCTGGTCTACCTTGCCCATTAAGTGGAAAATCACAGCATGCATTTCTGCCCTTTATCAACGTTGCTTGAGAGCCGACGCCGGATTACGATAATTATACATATATCAAATCAAAACCAAAATCGCAATCTGTCGGCTTATTGTCAGACATAGTTCTTGAAATTTAAGCTCAAACTTGTGTGAAACAGACTATAGATCGTTTAATATAGGAAGTGTAACGGCGCACCCAGGATTTTCTTAAGAGAGGTTATCTATCCTTCACTTTTACAGAATACTCGAAAATCTAGTAAAAATCTCTTAATTCAAGCGCGAAACATTCATTTTCGTAGGTTTTTTTCGGTGCCTATTTTTACTCATATCATCTTTGATGCAGGATTTTTTCAATAAAAGTTTAAGATTTTTGAAAATTGTGCATAGAAAAGTGTTCGTTTATTGTCTAAATTACATATTAAGCGAATATCAATTTTTTCCTTATTTAGACGCAAGAATGGCTGGAGGCGCAAGCTAAAGATCACTGTTTTTTCCTAGTATTCAGACACCTGAAAGATTTATGGACAGACCTACTGATGATTTGGCGATAAGCACCGGAGATTTTAAGAATTTTCGATACAAAATGAATAAACTGTGCTAGGATCACTGCAGGTTTACTCAACAAATTATTGCAAGACCCCAAAAAACTTTCCTTGTAAACGAAAAAATATTTCAGACTCAAAATATGGTGTCCAGTCCAGGACTGTCAAACGATAATCAATGCTTAAAAATAGTATCGCCAACTATTTGGGCCAATTGGAAGCCCCGCTGCTTTTTAATCTACCCTGGACCAGACCAGACACGTAACTTCATAATTTTCAGAAGGATAAGCCGACCAGTTTGGGGATTAATCACCTTCAATTCTTGGCCAAAAATGGCAAAAAAGCCTAAAAACGCAAGATTTTACCAAAAATCGGGGATGAAAGATGTTCGGTCTTTGTAAGAATGGGTAGACGACCGACTTTGGGTGGAAGGATTCCCATACCCCCCCCCCTTTACTTGTATGCCCAAGACGATGTGTATTAATTTATAACGCCTAACAGCACTAGGTCGCATTTAATCCTCCGTTTACCATCATGTTTTTGTAGTCGAAGTGCACCATCCAGGCATAAACTCCTAGTCACACCTGGGCGTGGGGGGTTTGGGGGGGTATGCACCCCCCAGAAACCAAAATACTCCCCCAGAAATCAAAATACTCCCCAGAATTCAATTTTTGGAAATTTTTTTTCGTTTTTTTCGCAATTTTTTGATGCCAATGGATAGTGCTTGATGAGAAACGTCGAAAAATGGTGTTTTTATCGCCATACCACCATTTTTAAGACCATTTTTTAACCTTCAAAAAAATCATGCACACCCCCCCCAGAATTTTCTTGCTGCCCACGTATTCTCCTAGTGCAGATTAAGCTATGCCTTCTTAACATTCTCTGACAGCTATTACTTTCATTTAATGCAATTTTTTATGCTCTTTCTGAATATGTATGTTATTTTCTGTGAAAATTATCTTTGAAAGAGGTATAATTAAAAAACTATCACAATGCATAAGAATAGGCACCTGTTGGACATTATGCAAAAACAAGAAAAAGTAGATTTCTGTCGTGTTAAACACATCCAGGGGATGCATTTAAAGAGCTGGAAAGGAATAAACCACTAAATTTTCTTATTAGAACCTTATTTTCCCATCTTGAATTTTGTGATATCACTGTAAATAAGCCAAAAAATGCCTATTTCTTACTACTCTATAACTCCTCTTCAAGCTAAACCATTAAAAACGATGTAACTGAAGCCAAAACGAGGCTAGACAAAGTTTTGGACACATGGATAAGGTAGAACAGAAAAGAATGTCACGAAAGTGATTCATTATGCCTCCGGCATAGGACACGGTAAACGGAGGGTCAATTATTTAAGGACTCTCAGCCGAGCTATCGTTTCCGCTGTTGTCGAGGACCTTGTTGCTCTCAGCGGCCTTTTGCTTAGCAAGCCTTTCTAGTCGTTCATTTTTCACCTCCATAGCTAATCGATAAACGTCATCGAAAGTTTCTAACTTGGGTCTAGATTTATTGAAGGTGTTGTAAAAAAGTTCGTAAACGAAATCGACGAAGATGTAATCAAATAAGAAAATTCGACTTGTTCTACGAACCGAAGGATCCGATGAGCCTGTAAAAGAAAGCAATTAAGAGAAATAGGAATATATAGAAGAGCGAACGCTAAACGTTTTCCATCGATCTCCAAACAGTGGCATCACAAAATGGCGGAAAAATTCGAAAATTTAATCCTGGTAGCCTTTTGATTCAATTTTTTATAAAAATTTAATATCAAAAGCATTTAATCGGATTCTGGGGTCTTTCGAATTTCAGGGTAGCAGACCAGATATGCACGTGGAGCGAGGAGGGTTGCTGAACTTAGATTAGACCCCAGAACGGAAAAATGAGAAATTTGTATGAGAAAATAAGGCAAAATCAAAGCCAAAAAATTGACGAAAATCAAACCAGCAAAACTAAGTGGAAATGTGCAGAAACTGTGGATTAACGCAGTTTTCGAAAAAACTTCAATGTTTTTGTAGCAAACTCAGTAATTATGTATTTTGAGAAAATAACAGGAAAGTTTTCGTGACCTGTGCTCCTATGCTAGACTGCATGCAAAGGCTTCAGTGTTTTCACGCTCATGTGCAGTAGAAAGTCCATACGGGCAATACGCGGGCAGCGAAAAAATCCTGGGGGCTCAGGATGGGTAAAATCGCCAAAAATGTTTCTAACAATAGAATTCTGTGGATCTACAGTAATCTGGGGGTTCAGCTTCTAGGGCATGAAGACCCCTAAACCCCTCTCCGCACGCCCATGTGTGCATACAAGTAGGCTAAAGATCTGGGAAAGAAAATTTTATGACTTGACAATCTCCAAAAATCAAAAAGATGATAAATCGCAAAAAAATGAAAATTAGATACAGGGTTCAAACGAATCACGCGGGTTTTTCGAATTCTGATGGTCTAACGCCCAGCCCTGCCCCATGCCCATGTGTAGTGATGGGACGAACTCTATAACACGTTTCCATAGGTGGGATCGTACATGAGCAGCAGCCTAATTCTGACAGACGTGGGCGGTGTAAAAGTGGCAACAATCCAAGAATATGCCGAAAATGCGATTCTGGGGATCTATCGATTTTTCAGGATATGCCGAATTCTTATGGGGTGAATTTAGGCATATTACCCTCCCTCAACTCAGGACCTATGGATCATGGCTTTCCGCACAGAGCAAATGAAAGACTAAATGAAGTCAGGAGCTCATTTGCAAATGTAAGAGAAGAAAGTAAAAAATTATTGAAAATGTTCGTTGAAAATACAGTTTTAGCTCTCCAAAGTCTTTTTTACCATAAAACCCTAGAAAATGTGGACGCTTCGCGCCTAATTTTGCAATAAATTACACCGGTTTTTTTCTCAAAGCAATAACAAAAATGGTGGAAAATGTACCTGTCAATTTCACCTGCACGAGTGTTGATGCGGGTCGTGCGAAGAATTGGGAAACAACGAGTTTCTCCATTCATTAACGGAAAAAATCGCGGAAAATGAAAAACTTTGCGAAATTTCCGCATTTTGAGCCCGCAATACTTTTCTAATTTCAAAAGAATCCATGCCATCAACCCCCCCCCCGCCCATAAGTGTCAAAATCCGAACACAAAAGCAGGGACCATACCTGGGCGTGGGGGATTCAGGAGGGTATGCACCCCCCCCCAAAAAAAAACCAAAATATCCCCCAGAATTCAATTTTTGAAATTTTTTCGTTTTTTTCGCAATGTTTTGATGCCAATGGATAGTGCTCGATGAGAAACGTTGAAAAATTGTGTTTTTTCGCCATAACCCATTTTTAAGGCCATTTTTTGACCTTTGAAAAATCTTGCACACCCCCCCAAGAATTTTGGTGCCACCCACCTATGGCAGCGACGTGCCACCGATTATTATTCTGCAAAGTACCAAGTCGAGTTTAAGGGAACTTGTGCAAATAGATTTTCTTGAAAATGCCCGATTGTAATATTATGTGTACTACCTTATCTACATATATATTTTGCAACTCGCTTATCTTTCGAAAGTCGGCAATGTGACCAGTTTAGCAAAGTGGCAATCTCGTGACAAAGTATTTACTATATTGCGTAAGCAACATTTACACTTATTGTACATCGTTATGGACATTTACTATTAGAAAAGTCTCTTGTCGTGAAAGCATAGATGTATAATTTGAGCGTTGCGTCGTAAGCACCGAAAAATATCAATCCACCGAGGGCCATCCAAATAGTGCGCGGAAGCACGCCTGCGTAGAGACCACGCAATCCACGTGTTTTCCATATGTCTGCGACAATATTTATCAGTCTAAAATCGTCGCTATGCAACTTTTGGCACAGCATTATCCTAGTTTTGATCACATCAAGCGGTGTAGTGACAGCTAAAAAATAAAATGTTAACTATGACGACAACAAGCAAAAACTTTCTATTGACCAGCGGGGCGGAGTTAAAAGGAGCGGGCTGGAGCGGCCGCTTCTCCATTAGACAAAAATAGTCGACGAGATAAAGCATTGGATATAAACTTTGCAATGATTTTCGGTCATCGAACATCGTAATTTCTCAAATTTGTCCGCCGGATAACTATTTATTACATTTATTCATTTTTGGCGGCCTTACAGCCATACTTTTGTGGTTTTCTTCTATTTTTAAGCATAAATTCTAAAATTCCTTGCGCTCTGAGTTAAACGCAGTAATAGGCCTTGCTCCGAATGCACAAAAACAGGAAATGACGAAGTATTCAAATCTCTAAACGTCTTTCTGTCTTCGCTTAATTTATAAAAAATTCAAAAATTTTGCACAAAATTGATTAGAATTGCAAATTTTTTGCAAAATTTTTGCACCAGAAATCAGCAAATCAGCGTGTTGTTTTAGAAAAAGTAAAGGCACCACAACCCTCCCCCAACGAAAATTTAGATCAGTAACTGGAAACCAGGAAATCTTCAGAACTCAAAGACTCGCAACAAACAAAATGGCAAGGAGGAAACTTTATTGTTCTACATTCCACATAAAAATCTATTTATAGGCATTTAAGATACGCAAACGAAAAAAATTCAGGTGGTAACACAATTGCATAAGGTCAAGGTCGGCAGGAAAGAACCAGATGGCCATGCCAGTGCACCTGAGATAGGAAAAACTAACAAATATAGCAGAATTCGGAGACTTTAGGATCTAAAGTCCAGATGGAAAAGAAACGTTTCTAGGAAATGATAAAAGCAAAAGGCAGAAATCAAAACTAATGCTCAAAACATTTAAAATTATCCACAATCTGTGCATTGAACTAGCTTCCGTTTTTTACATTTATACCAATTTTTAAAGAACAATTTTTGACTAATACCTAATCCTCCCAAACTGCGTTGAACCCTGCTGTCAGCAAAGCACCTGTTGGATCAAACAAGCACGTAGGGGGTTTAAGGGTGCAGACCTTCAGATGGTCAAAAGTGAACATTCTATGGCGCAAATAAGATAAAGTTGAAGTAAAAAACGAACAAAAATCTTGCAAAAATGCCTCAAGTAGATCAAAAACTATCTAATGCTGTTTTTACCCTAATTTAACGTTTTGCCAATTTTTAACACCATTTCAGCTAAAAAAGCCCTTCGGCTGATCTCCTCCCAAAACACCCTATTACCCAGCCAGACCGGTCAAGTTGTGCCTAAAATATGCGGTCAGTATTATTTTGCATCTTTTCAGATGCAAAAATTGACACAACTGATTCAATTCATAATACGAGAATGGATTTGAGCACTTTTTGAGGCAGACTGGCAATTTCCATTCATTTTGGCTGCGTAATTTTCCCCTAGTTTCTCTTTATGTAAAATACGGCTACCAAACCAATGTCCCGAAAGAAAGGTACATAGAAGGTAGAAGTTTGTATGCGAAACACTGGCATTAGTTTTGACCAGGGGCGGATTTAAGGGGGGCGGGGGGGCGGCCGCCCCCTCCCCCATTGGCCCACAATAGTGCGCAAAATTAAGGATTTTTGAGCGATTTTTAGCGATTTTTGGGTTAAAACGGCTAATTTTTACGCCCAAGTCATGGTTCCGCCCCCTTAGGGGTACCGCCCCCCTTAGGAAAATCCTGGATCCGCCACCGGTTTTGACGACGAATGCAATGAAGACATTCCAGTGACTATTTCGTTAAAACGGACGGAAAGGCTATAATTTACATCTTCGTCAAAAAAGACGTATTAGGATTTCATTAATTTCCGGACTGAATGAACCACATCGATTATTTTCCGTTCTTTAAATCTGCGAAATCCCGACTTCTCCACTTATTTCTTGTTGAAAAGTTGGCTCATATTTTTTCAGTCTTTTCCGATTTGAAATCGAAGAATTAAGCTCATTCTGTATTTCGTACAAGCAAATTCCGCATTGCAAATAAAACAATTATGTATTTCGGGTAAAAAATAAAAGCAGGCAAATATACATAAGTACGCAAGAGGTACATAAGTAATCAAAAAGCAAAGTGTCAAATACGTTGTTATTAGAATACAAACATCAAGAATACGAGCACAGCGTACAGAGTGAATATTATGAGGAGTTGGAATAAATTGAAATAATCGATACATCTTGGATAAAACAGGAAATCGGGGGCACTTACCGGCAGCGATAGCACCGGCCAGAGCTGCCACAAAGAGCTGACTGCAATGGTGAAGTAGGTCGACCTCTTTTCTGCGCCCATTCATGCTTCAAAAACTCCCAAATAGGAAGCTCGATTGCCGAAAAAGGAATTTCCCGCAAAATAGTGGCGCCAAAACCGCGATACAAGCCCATGACTCCTTCAGAGGCGAGCAGATTTCTAAAAATCGTGCCGGGTTGCAAAGAAGGGAAAGCTTGAGCACGCTGCTTTATAATTTCGGTGGGAACCCTGACAAAGCAGGCTACGATTTCGGCTAATGAAGCGGCACCCAAGTGGCTTAAATGATGACCAACTTTCAACCCTGTCACGCTGCCTGCAGCAAAAACTTCTGACAGCTCATTCATGAGCATACGTGTAACAGGGGGATGGGGAATGATCCCCCACACAAAGTTGGTCGTTCCCCATCCCGCAAAGCCAGAAAATTTTTGACCCCTTCCCGATTTTCGGAAAAAAATGAATTTTTAGGCCGTTTTGCTGTTATTTTAGACCGTTTTTGATCAAAAATTAAGGTCATTCATCCCCCACCTTGACCGAAATTTCGAGCCGTTAAACGTATGTACATGAGCAAGATTGAGGTGGCCAGAGAGGGGTGAAATCCAGGAATAGTCATATAGTAAATTGTGGTCATTGTTTGTTTGTAAAAGTTCTCTTTGTTCACGTACAAAGACGCTATTTAAATGACAGGACCATTCTGTACATTCAGATTCTAGGGTACTATATGGTACAGTAGCACGCTATAAGTGGTAATCGGGTTTATTGACCCTAACTAGTAAAGGTCGGTCAATTTATGGGTTTCTAGCGATAAAAAGTTGAAAAGTTTATTAATACGGTGTGAAGCACCGGAAAACTTGAACATTTTGACCGTTTTTAGGTACAACTTCCGGCATTTTTTCCACAGTAAGCTCAAAAACTGTGTTGCAGAACCTTTCGTTCTCTCAAAATCGCTTGACAGCACCTGATTTTCCAAAATCTTGTATTCTAACTGTTTTTATTGACTTTGCAATAAAGAAAAATAATATAGATAAATAAATAAAATTAATTAATTAATCGATAAATAATCGTCAAACTTGAAAGTTATAAGTGGGTATAAGCTGTAGATTTACTCTACTCTACAATATATTTTTTCCGAAACCCCTTGCTTGAAATCAAAGTTTTTCGACGACCTTTGCAGGAAATTTTATTATTGTATCAAAATTAGACCACTTAACTTTATAATCACTCGTTTTTCCAAAAACTCTTGAAATCTTTCGAATGTAAGTACATACTTGGCATTTTCGTTCACTTTTTATCCTTCTGATATTTAATCCTTATCAGTTCGAATTGTTCATCTTTATTTTTCCTCTTTATATAATATATTCATTTCTCGTTACCTTAAAATTCCTATTTTGTTATCTTATTGAAAACCGGTACTTTTTTTAAACCATAGATACTAAAGGCCGGATACTGAAAAGTGAGCCCAAGGCACGTAGCTGGCCGTCCTATTTTGGGGAAGACCAACAACAATTTTGGGGAGACCAAGCCCAAAAAGGCTGAAAATAGCACAAAATAACGCTTTAAAAAGTCCTATTTTCCCGATTTTTCTGAATTTTGGGGGGTCCGGACCCCCCACATTCCCCCCAGAGCTACATGTCTGGTGAGCACGGACACGCTCGGGGCCATACATGGGCAGCGTCTAAGTTCTCGCGGCAAAGGTCGCACTGTGCCGAAAAATCAATTGAAAGGGCGGACAACAATAATTTTCGACGCCTTCCGTATCCATTGACATAAAAAATTCGCAAAAAAAGTAAAAATTTCAAAACTTATTTTCCGAAGATCATCCGAATTCTTACAGGTTTGGATTCTGGGGAGGTCGAATTCCCAGATCCCCAGGCCCATGTGTGATCGCCCAGGGCTCACTCCATATGAAAAATTTATAAATCGAAGCGGAAACTACGTATGATTTTTTATAAGGTCAGTTGTTGGATTACCGCTTTTAGATGGGCGAAAATAGTGTTTAAAGTATTCATAGGAAACAAAGAATAGAGCTGCGCCAGGAGCCGAACCAATCATGACCGATGGCACGCCTGAGTAAAGGGCGCGAAAGCCTCCCGCTCCGGCAAAACTCAAGCCGCTCTGCAACCGAGTCTTCACTGTGTCTAATGGATAGAGAGAGAGGTCGACAGAGAGCCCAGCAGCAGCTCCAGCCAACAACTTGGCTGACGTCCCACTGATATCTTTTCGACTATGAGCGAGGGTCTGGAATAAGAAAGGCAAGTAATAGATTTAATCCGAGCAGAAATACGGTACGACATATCGCCCCCATCTGGCAAAAAGGACCGAGTTGGCAGCCAGGAATTCGGAACCGCTTCCGACCAGGAACCGTACCGTTTTTGTTTTTACGATTAATTATTTGAATTAAAGCGCCCATTTCGAAAGCCTATGTACTTTATAAGACGCCGTATTATATAAGATTAAATAAAGCATTCATTTATAAGACGCCGTATTATATGAGGTTAAATAAAGCATTCTTCATTATATCAAGTAGGTATTTATAAAAAACGTCAACTATTTATACGAATTTAGGACCGGAACCGTCTAAGGCAAGAAACCGTTTTTTGTCCTAATAGATAATGATTTAGATTGAAGCGCATATTTTGAAAGGATATTCCATTTATACATTGCCGTATTATATAAGGTTAAATAAGGCATTTATTATTATATAAAGGACCAACACTGCCATGCACAATTTCAAATTTGAATAAAATTTGCATAAATTTACGTTTATAATTAGATATATGTAGGCGTTCGTGTTGAATATGACTATCATATTCCTTATCAGCATATCAGCTCATCAAATAGACTACTCGTTGACTTTTTCAGTAAACATTTTCTAATTTCAGTAAACATTTTCTAATTTCAGTAAACATTTTCTAAGGATAAGTTTTTCGAAGGTGGAGACGTGATGCGATAATACCCATGTATGGTTATGACGTCATCTCATCAACAATAGTAATCATAGGTGGCGTGATAGCGCTACCTATAATGTTCCTGGCCACTCTTTTTTCTTATATGTTTATCACAGCGAGTGCGAATTTTGTGTCCCCCCCTCACAGCAACAACGGCACACACCTGTGAGGTGCAGTTCTTCTCATTGATAGATAATTAAAAAACTCGATGTCGACTTTTTTATTTGTTCACACTCAATACCGAGTTAGCAATGAGTGTGCAAAGTGTAAACCGAAAAATCAAATAATTTGCGGAGCGCAATTTTTTTCAAATGTTGCCTCTGAGTTGAAGATTACGAATCTGACCTTATAACTTCTTTACACTCAATGGTTGTTGCACAAAAGCGTAAAGTATACATGTTTTTTTATTTTTTTGCGTGTCCTAAAGCTTACCTAACTCAATTTTGGTTTCTGTGCAGTCCAATTGGTTTTATAACATAGAAGAAAACAATATCCCAAAACCAAAATTTTTTATTTTTTAACGCAATATTTCTTGATCTGTGATCGTTTTAGTGTAAAGGATTCGAGACTAAAAAGAAATTTCTATAGCTACTCCGCTACATAAGTAGGGGGAACATGCTGATTATGCTTAAAATGTGCCCTGACCTAAGCGTTACACATCCTACTTTCTTTTGTTTCTATACACCCAATATTGCGTTACTAGCGCAAGTGTAAAGTTTACACTGAGAAGCACTTTTCCGCGCAGAGCATGGGGTATAGTCATTATTTTCAAAAAAATGATCTCCGTAACGCCAAAATAACGAATCTGGCCTTTAAACTTTTCTACAGCCGGAGGCTGTTGAGCTGTGCATAGGTGAACTTTGAATAATAAACATATTTGCTAATGCCAATATTTAACTCCGTATTGCATATTTTTGATCAGTCTTTTATTTCAAAGATTTTTGACTTATGTTTAATCATTTTTATGCGGAAACATGCACTTTTTTGAAGGTTAACTGGAATGAGAAACTTTTTTTAAAACACTACCTGCAAATTAATTCATAATAAAAATAATAATTCTTATGCGCTGTCTTTATCAAATCGATTCCAGTATTTTTTCTTGTTGAAATCCATGCAAATTTATGTCTGTTCATTTTTGTAATGTATGCGGCTCATAAATTTTCTTAAATTGTTTGCATTTGCTGACGCGCCGACCGGATTGTTGATCTGTGGCCGGAATCGTTCATGTAGTATTGCTCGACGTATAATTTTTGTTGCGTTCTCGTGCATGGTTCAATTGCTTGCGATTTTTGACGGCCGACACATCATTTCGTTGGTTTACACACTGATGTGTTTGTTGCCCCATGCCTGGCTTTCGCTTGCTGTTCCTGCCGATGCAGGATTTTGCTTTGATCAGATTAGTAAGGTCATTGGCGTAAATTTTAATGCAATAAATTTTCTGACTACCGTTGTTATCTTTCTTTCAATGTCAACACTTTATCTTGAAGCTCTGAACTGTTGAAGAAAAAGCAAAAACTGTTGCCGTTAATCTTTCCTGTAAGCTCTGGATTTAATTTTCCTCGAGCATTTCTGGTTTGAAATACATTAAGAAAATATTTACGCTAATTTTTAAATCGATCCGACAGGGATTTTAACGTAGGTTTTTTCCTCTGATTAAGGTCAGTTAGATTGCCTTTTTTGTAATGAGAATGCAGTGTTTAAGAACAAAATCATGCTAAGAAAAAGTAGAATTCTAGCAAGAAAAAATGCTCCGATGGAGCAAAAAAGGTGAATATACTTGAATTTCTTCATTGCTAGGAATGTAAAAGGAGGGGACTAGGGAAAATTTCCCTATATGCGCAGAAGCCATAGGAGTGTGTTAAACAATTAGACTCCCTCTAAACAACGCAAAAATCGAAATATATTCTGAGGCCTGTGAAAAATCAGAGTTTAGTCACAAAACGTTTTAACTGTTTTGCAAAAGAGCATTAAAGACAAGGTCATGACTATTAAATAATTGTATTATTTATTTCATGATATCTTAACCTTCCACAATGCTCTGGCGTAAAAGATAATGTTGTAAACTTTACACCTCCATGGCCAACTCAATAGTTTGCGTGAAAAACCACAAAAAATTTCTTCAAATTTTCCAAAATAAAGTCATCAAATATCTCACCATCGTATTCGAAATTACTGCAGAAAATCTGCAGAAACGTGCATAGGCCACAGAATACACTTCAATTTTTGCGTTGTTTAGAGGAAGTCTAACCGTTTAGCACATTCTTAGGGCTTCTACACATACAGGGAAATTTTCCCGAGTCCCCTCCTTTTACATTCTTAACAATGAAGAAATTCAAGTACACCTTTTTTGCTCCGACGGAGCATTTTTTCCTGCTATGATTGTAATCAGGCCCGTAGCCAGGGAGCGGCCCCCCCCCCCAAAAAAAAGAATTTTTGTTTCTCCCAAAGGTCCCACAAAGAGAAAAATGAAAAATTGGCAAAGTGCATCTGAAACACCGCCAACACAGGTTTTTAGCGTACTTTTGAGCTAGTAAACTCAAAATTTTCCGCGCTTCGCGCCGGATTTATCATTTATGTATAGTTTTGTCATCTAAACCGCTAAAAATCGCTCAAATTTGGTTTAGACATGGAGCGCATGTTAATTTTTTCCGGCGCTATGCGCCAAATTCATTGTTTAACTATAGTTTTTGCCTTCTGGCTCACTCAAAACAGCTCAAATTTGAGTTGATATGGGAAACATGAAATTTTTCCAGCGCTTCGCGCCGTATTTATTGTTTATATATGATACGTTTTTGTCTTCTAGCCCGCTCAAAACCGCTCAAATTTGAGTTTGACATGCATGATATGTCAGTTTTTTCGGCGCTTAGCGCCGACTTGTTCATTACATGTATTGCTTTTCTCTGTAAAGCACAATGATTATGTACAAAGGCAAGAGATAAAAATAATTCGTCGATTAAGTGATGAGAAATCAGCTTAAATGATAAATTTTTTGTATATTAAATAGAGTAAAAAATTTTTAGAATTCTCTCCGAAATTTTTCTTTACTATCGTACAGATGTCGCCGAAATACGCTTAAAATTGCCTTTATTTCCGCCTATATCCTAATGGTTCTCGAGATATCTGGCCTCGGAAAGTTTCGCCCCCCCACAAAAAAATATTGGTTACGGGCCTGAATGTAATAATTGCAATAGTTCCACTTTTTATTATGCGATGGCCTGTACTATTTAACAGCCGCCAATGCATAAATATCTAATGCCACTAAATCGAGCTTTGGCCTAAGGATAAATACGAGTATAAAGCTGATTATTATTTTAACAACGTACGTAGGTACGTTACTATTATGTAGAAGTGCCAAAAAAAATTTAGAGCAACAACCGCTAAAATGTCTTGTATGTAATGCAACGTTGTAGAATAATAATCAGTAAAGGCTACCTCATCCACCTGCATACGGACGTTGGCAGCGACCAAATATGACCAAGGTCAAAGGAAATTACAATACACGATTCGTAGAACAGTCTAAAATAGAATCGGCATGGAAATAAACTAACTTTCCCCAGCTAAGTAGATGTGACATAAATAATGCAGAAAACTTTTGTTAAATTGTTGCATTAATCGATTGAAATAAGTAAGCCCAAAAATCATTTGATGAGCGAAAAGTGAGGTGATTCCATCAGTCACACACAGGTCCGTATCACACATGTACAGCATGGGAATTCTGGGCAGGATACGGGCCTGGTTAGTTTCATTCAACTGATAGCTAAGTGTCTGATTGATTCAAGTCTTTAAACTGAATGCAGGATTTTATAAAATTGTTTTACTAGATCGGAGCTGAGCAGAAAAGTTTTGATGCAGTAGTTTTTCTAGCGTTGAAGAAATATGAACTGGAAAATGAGCAAATGGAATACATTCTTACTAATTTCTTCTGTCTTCCTGAAAATTTAAGTGCAAAAGCCAACAAAACACGGTACTAAGAATTGAAAAGCGAGACAAATCGTCAGAAAAAACCACGAGCACTAATTGCAATACATAGGTAAGCAGGCCCGTATCCAGGATTTTGTTTCGAGGAGGGGGTACGACCAAAATTTGTTTCAAACATAAGGGGGACCAAAGAATGAATTTTAGTTTGCAAATTTAACTACCCAGATACCATAAACAAAGTGAGAATCCAATAGAAAGCACCTCTTCAAGGGCTGAGAGGGTCTGGGGTGGCGCGCTCAAGAACCCCCACAGGGTCCGGGGCAGAGCCATGAAAAATTTTGTAAAAAATAAGTACTTCAATTTTGAATCGTAACATTAAAATTATTACGAAATCAGCCTTATCGCGGTTCTGAATTCATCGTAAAAATGGTCAAAGTTTATCAGCAAATTCACAATCATCGGCAAAAAACCGCTGCCATTTTTGTTAATCAGAAAAATCTCATTTTCTGCATAAAGCCTGTGATGAACAGAAGACACATTAATGAGAAATGCGCTTTAGGATGTTTAAAATCTAAAAATAAAGTGTTTAAACCGCGCGCTTGGGACTAAATAATCTAATTTGAAAAATTCGGCGCGCACGCCAAATATTTTTTGCGATTTTTAGCTAAAAAGCAATGGGGCGAGTAAAGGAAAAAATCGTTCTCAGATTTCATTTTCAGGGACACGTGCCCCCCTGGATCCGAGCCTGTAGGTAAGTAATTAGATATTTACCGAGTTAAAGTAATAAAGAACAACTTTGCACAGCTTAAAGTGCGCACCTGAAGTTGAGGTAGTCAGTTTAAAAATGAAATCTGGCCCGAAGCGTCGAAAATATTTTTTAAAATTTTTAATTAAATGAGTAGAAAAGGCCCTAAATTTTGTTGCACTAGAAATACACTAGAAAATTTCAAATTACACTAAAATTCACATTGCAAGCCTCTTACACTAGATTGGGTATGTACTAAAAATTTAAAATTACACTAAATCTAGAGTAATTTCGACGTACTTGGCAACACTGGTGTGTACTATGTTGTGTAATTAATGAGTGAGACGCTTGTTGTTCAGTATTGCTAGGTCGAAATTTTAAAAGGCGCCTAATGTTCCTTAAAAAGTGCCACTTTAGACCAAAGAACTGCCAAACTTAATGCAGCTTGATCAGACTCGCTACGTTAATGGGGCCTCCTAAACACTTGCGTAGCCAGTGGGGAAAGGGGAAATACCCCTGGGGAAATTTCGACATGTTCAAAAGCTGACCAAAATGGTTGCATGATGCTATTCTCCGACGTAAAATCGAAAAGGCCGGCGTTTTGCGCCTATTTTTCATATCATTTAGCAATTTTCATAGTTTCACCGCAGGAAAAGTCAAAGAAACTAGCGCTCCGCGCGCATCTAAAGCATTCTTTCCGTCAAAAAACGTAAAAAAATGTCGAAAAAAAATAATTTCTTCTTTGCTTAAATAGTGCAGGACGACGTGAAAATCCAAAAAACACATTTTTTAACGGCCCCCGCCCGTTTTTACTTATTTTTTCGACAACAAAAAATTTTTTGAATTTCCCCAGGCGAAAATCCTGGCTACGCCAATGGGATAAACAACAATTAAAATTATATGCGAATTCAGCACTTACTTTCTCTTTTGGTGAAATCTTAAGAGAAAATCCCGCTGTGCCATTTTCTGGATAAACATTGATTTTTTTCGAAAATAGGCACAATTTCTGCGGTCTTTGTATGGAAATGACAAAGTGCTTCAGTCAAAATTTTGCAAAAAACGGCAAATGAATACTGAACTCGTAATCGGCATGCAAATGGCAACAATGGGTTTTCCACCCAAAATTGTGCACAAAACGGACAATACTAAATGCCGGATTCGTAATCAGCATGAAAAAATACGTCAGAATACCGATTACAAATTTGAAAAAACTATAATGGAACGGATTAGGTACCGAAAGGAATAAACAAATATGGAATGCAGTCAAGCCCGTATCCAGAGGAGGGGGACAGGCGGGCACTACCTCCTCCCAAAATGAAATATAAGAATGATTTTTGCCTTGCTTTTTCAGCCAAAACTCACAAAAAAAATTTGGCGCGCGCGGTTTTAACATTCCACTTTTACTCTTTATACAACCTAAAGCATATTTTGCATCTATATCTTCTGTTCTGCGGAGATTTTATGCAAAAAATTAGATTTGTTTGTTCATTGAATTCCCACCATATTTAAGGCATCTGGGTAGAAAAATTGACAGAATGCAGAGCTCTAGTAATCGTATAACGTCTTTTTTAGTTCATTCTTTAATCCCCTTAAGTTTTTAAAAAATCTTACTAATACTAGTACCAGCGTTTTTTTGTAAAAGGTCCGTCTGTACATGTACAAAGATGTAGGGATGTGCCGGTTAACCGGAACCGGAACCGGCTGGAACCGACCATTTTTTTGGAACCGGAACCGAGAACCGATTTTTTGATATTCTAAGAACCGGAACCGGAACCGATCATTTTTGGAGTCGGCTCTCGGTTTTTTTAAAATAAGAGTTAAAAATCGAACTTCATAAAATTTAGTGAAGACATGAAGCAGCGATTCAATCTTTTATTACCCAAAAGTTTAGACTAAAACTTAGTATTGTTCCAGGTAAATTATATTTTAAAAATAACAGTCGTTCTGCTTTTTCGCCATGTAGCCTGTTTCTGAGAGGGTCGTAAATGATTCCAGCGCAACTGAACAGCTGTTCCGATGGAACGCTTGTAGCTGGCGCTGCAAGCAGGGGCGAATCTAAGGGGGCGGGGGGGGGCCGCCCCCCATTTGCCAAAAATATTTGGCGAGATAGAGAATGGATATGCAATTTGCAATGATTTTTGGCCCTCTGTGACCATAATTTCTCAAATTTTTCGGCGCTATGCGCCGGATGATACCTATTAATGACATTTATTTACTTTCTTCGCCACCTGGAAGCCATTTTCTGTTCATGTAGGTTTCAAAACAATTTTAGCAGCAGAAACAGCTATTCTTGCATAGTTTTCTTTTATTTTCAATGAAAAATTTCGATGTTTCGCATCAAATGCTATAAATACAGTAAATCAAGCTGTAAATCATGCTTCTAGACGTCTATCCGTCTTAATCTCACATATTTTCCGGCGCTTCGCGCCACGGTTTTTTTGTATTCGGCAAAGATTTTCCCCGATGTACAAAGACTTTTCGGAACCGTCTTTGTACATGTACGAAGATTTTTGGAGAGACAAAAATTACAAAAAAGGTCTAAAATTCGCAGAAATTTACGGCGCTTCGCGTCGAAATGACTGATTGTGTGCTCTATTTATCTTTATAATGGCAGAAACTGCATTTCGAAAGGAAAAATGTCAAATTTTTAGGCGCTTCGCGCCGTTTTAAGACGATTCTTAGTGATTTTTGCCCTTAGAGACCCATAAATTATCTGAAATACACTACCAAAAGTCGAACAACTCTGTTTTTACCACACTAAAATCGCTACTGTACCATATTATAGTACCCAAAAATTTGTGTGTACACAATGTACAAAGACTTTTGGGATCATCTTTGTACATGTCAAACGGACCTTGTACAAAAAAACTGCTTCGCGCCAGAATTCTGATAAAGTCAAAGAGTTTTAATGATTTTTAGCGCAAAATTATCGAAAATTTTAAAATTTTAAGAAAAAATATTGCGTCAAAAGTGATTTAATGTAAAAGTATGCATTGTAAAGCGCCGAAAAACGCTGTCTCGCGCGATAAGGGCAAATTTTTGGACCTATTTTCGACTGTTTTTTTGGAAAAGTTAGGATACTGCCCCCTTAGGAAAATCCTAGATCCGCCACTGGCTGCAAGATACTGCTTAGCTATAAAAGCGAGAATCGGCAAATTCTTCGACTTCTCTTTCCACCATTGCAGCAGATCTTCGTCATGAATTAAGCATTTCGATTTCGTATAAGCCTCCAATTAAGAAACACATAGATAATATTCAGTGATTTATACGTAAATTGTCAACTAGACGTAAAACTTATTTGAACGTGCAGTTGCCAGATTGAAACGACTTCCTGAATAATTTATCTTTCGATTACATCGTCATATGTTCTGGAAAAGTCAGGCTATCAAGAGCGTCCATACTTTAACACAGGAACCGAGAACCGGAACCGACGGTTCTCTAGTTGAAGAACTGGAACCGGAACCGGGACAGATTTTTTTGAAAAACCTGGAACCGAAACATCCCTACAAAGATGGTCCCCAAAAGTCTTTGTACATTTTGTACATGCAAATTTTTGTGTACTATAATATAGTACAGTAGCAATTTTAGTGTGGTAAAACAGGGTTTCCGATCTTTGGTAGTGTATTTTAACTAATTTACAGGTTTCTGACGCCAAAAATTACTAAACATTGTCTCAAAACGGCGCGAAGCGCCGAAAAATTTGACATTTTTCCATTCTAAATGCAAATTCTGCCATTTTGAAGATATATAGGACAAATAATACTCATTTCGGCGTGAAGCGCTAAAAATTTTTTGGAATTTTACACCTTTTTACAGTTTTTGTCTACCCAAAAATTTTTGCACATGTTGTACACACAAATTTCTGGAGTACTTTAATATAATACAGCCGCGATTTTAGTGTGGTAAAAACAGAGTTGTTCGACTTTTGGTAGTGTATTTTAGCTAATTTCTGGGTCTCTAAGGGCAAAAATCACTAAAAAATCGCCTTAAACGACGCGAAGCGCAGAAAATTTGACATTCTTCCTTTTGGAATGCAATTCCTGCCATTATAAAGATATATAGGGCATTGGTGTAGCTGGTTCATATATGTATTAAGATAGCCGCGTTATAAGTACGTATACAGCAAGTAGTATTCGGTGAAAGCTGCCTGGTCGAAAACAAATAGGGCAGTGCTCGGATTGTTTCTTTAGATTCATGTGACTGACCAAAATGTTGGTGCCAGATGCGAATTAAATCTTGTAATAAGCAACACTGCGCTTAGAATGGAAAAATGGAAAAATGTCAAATATTCAGAAACCCCAAAATTAGCCAAATACACTACTAAAGGTCGAAAAACTATGTTCTACCACACTGAAATCGTTACTGTACCATATTAAAGTATACAAAAATTTGCATGTACAAAACAGTGTTTTTTGTATTCGCCAAAGATTTTTCCCGATGTACAAAGACTTTTCAGGACTATCTTTGTACATGTACAAAGATTTTTGGGAAGATAAAAACTGTAAAAAGGTGTAAAATTCAAAAAAAATTTTCGGCGCTTCGCTCCGATATGAAAAATTGTCTGTCCTATATATCTTTAAAATGGCAAAATTTGTATTTAGAATGGAAAAATGTCAAATTTTTAGGCGCTTCGCGCCGTTTTGAGACAATTTTAGTAATTTTTGGCGTTAGAAACCCAGAAATTAGCTAAAATATACAATCAAAAGTCAAAAGACCCTGTTTTACCACACTGAAATCGCTACTGTACCATATTATAGTAACCAAAAATTTGTTTGTACAAAATGTACAAAGACTTATGGGGACCATCTTTGTACATGCACAAACGGACCGTGTACAAAAAAAACTGGTACAAAATGTACAGACTTTTGGGTTCCATCTTTGTTCATGTATATACAAAGGTAAATTGTACAAAAAACACTGTCACATACTGATAGTATGCGAAAATGTGTATGTTTAAAAATATATTTATATAATATAGCTACAAAAATTTGTTAGCTCATACAAAGACCTTTTCGGAGATCTTTGTACAAGCACAAGAAGCTCGTACAACAAAATAGAGTCGGCTAATAATAGTCTACCACTTAATTTTCTGGTCCTCTAATTTGGGATTTCACCCCTCCCTCAACTCTGGACCTTAGGAAACTATTTGAGACATATTTAGTTTATCGGATCGGACGCAATTCTGCAGCTTAGTTTACATTCGCCTATAATTAACCTCCGTCCTAATAACTACTACACAAGAAACGCGTTTTGAAGCACGCGGTTCCCATTCAATTAAATGTAAAAGTGTTTTTTGTAAAAATACTTCGTCGAAAACGTACAATTTCCAACTAGAAATAGAACATATTTGTCAACTCTGAATCTTTTAGCCATAGCTATGAATGAATGAGTTAAAAGTAGCATTTAGTTTAAATAAGTTAAGGGGAGGAATCGAAAACATGCAGATTTTCCTGAACGTTCATTCAGTAAAAGCTCATTTATACACAGTAGCAAAGTTATAACAAGGACTAAGTAAGTATACATATGGTCTAATCAGTACAGTTCTCAAAATTAACACTTGCTCATTGATAAATAAGTGCCAGTATCACAGCATGTACAAAATACAAATTACACTGAATTTTTTCCCAGCCCCGGCCATTTTTTGACCTTGCCCCGGACAGGGCCGGGGATGCTGAAAAATGGCCGGGGATTGTTAGCCGGGGCCGGGGCCCTGGTCGATCTCTAACTAGTACTAATACTTTATTCGGAAAAAAACACAAGGCCAATCCCGAAACAAAATCCTGGATATGGGCCTCAAGTTTACGCACCCAGTGTTGCCAAATGCCAACTCAAAATTTAAAAAAAGCCCAAATATTCCTCACAAAAAACCCCAAGTATAATAATAATAATAATATTTATTAGCCAATTACTACCGTAGAAAATGCAATAAAAAATTACATGCAAGAAGGATTGAACGAAAGATAATGTCGAAAGAACAAAAGAAAGTTTACAGCATAGCTAGTAATGGCCGAGACGTACAGGCGGATTGCGCTCACGTATGCCCCTTTAGAAGAAGAAAGAAATTTTATTACTAATAAACCAAAGTGATCAAATACAGAATGATGAATTACATAATAGATACAAATTAGTAACGGGACATGCGAGTCAATGTAATGACAATTTTTACGCGCGCCCCACAAGACATCTAGATAGTTTACTAACCTGGATTTAATTATGTTTAGGTTAGGGGTAGATACAATGAAGTCAGGAAGATCGTTCCAAACTGCGATGTATTTGTAAAAGAAATCAAACTTTTCTAAATTAGAATGTATAATACTAATACTAATACTTTATTCGGAAAAAACACAAGGGTAAAACAAAGTTGCAAGGAAAATATAATATCATAGTGTAATGCGAAATGTCCTGGACACACAGACAAATAGATTGCGCTCACGTGTGCCCCATCAAAAAATTCCCGAAATCAACCTTTTTCAAATTTCTCTTAAATATCTCAACATTTGGAGAACTTTGAATATATTGTGGAAGATCGTTCCAAATTCTAGCTGATCTAGTAGCAAAACAATACTTTTTACAATCAAGTCGGAATTCTTATAAATAGATCTGATTTGCAAATGCATTCCTAGTACGCGAATGACCATAAAACTTATAAAAATCTTCAGAAGGTAAGAGGTTATTGTGAATAATATTATACGTAACAATTGAATCAAAATAAATTCTACGGAGTTCAAGCCTCTCTAAATTTAAGGTTTTTAGCTTTTCATCATAAGAAAGTCCTATATATCCAATTAACCTTTTAGTAAATTTTCGCGGTACCCATTCAACCCTGTTGATATCAGGAAGCAAATAGGGGCTCCATACAGTTGGAGCATACTCTACTATAGGCCGAACAGGTATAACTAATTTAAATCTATTAATGCTGCGGGTAATATTATGATTAAATACAAAAAATCATCAGCTTCTAAACATGATTTATGACAAATAATTTGATACATCATACACAGACAAATCTGCAAGCGTCTTAATTCAAGTCTGCACAATTTAAGTTGTGGAACTCGTCTAAACAAAGTTTAGAAATCAAATCCTTAAACCGTTCAAAAGGTTTAAGGTTTTTTTAAGTTTTTAGGTTTTTAAGTTTTTCAAGGCAGTAATTATTTGCAGTCAACTGCAGGTAATATAGCACACAATGTAAAATTATATGCAGTCAAAAACCAGCGGCCTAGACTGCAGGTAATATAGCACACAACGTAAAATTATATGCAGTCAAAAAACCAGCGGCCTAGACTGCAGTTAATATAGCACACAATGTAAAATTATATGCAGTCAAAAACCAGTGGCCTGGACTGCAGGTAATATGGTACACAATGTGATATTATACGCAGTCAAGTTGAATGCTTATTGATATGGGAAGCTGGCGCTTCGCTCGCATTCCAACCTGTAATAGATGGTATTAGAAGGGACTTTTATTTGAGATGGTCTGGCAGATTTGCTTCCTCACTAGGGAATGTTTTTTGCGCTGCATGGGTAGCAGACTCAATAGCTGCCCAGTCACCCATTAGCGCACGTTAACGGGCCAGCATGAGCTCTGGTCCTGCTTGATAGATATTGAGTAGCTGTTGCTGTCTTGTCCTCATTCTGGGGGAATTGTTTTACAGTAGTGGAATTAAAATGCTTCGAAAATATTTAGGTACGTACCAACAGGAAAGTAAGGTACATGCCTACGTTGTCTACATACTTTATTTTTAGCCATTTTTTGCCCTTTTCTTGCGTTTAAATGTAATTTTATAGCTGGTTAAACAACCATTGTGTCAATTATTGTACATGATTTGACATCATAAGATTGATTGGCTGTGATAGTGCTAGTCTGTTTATTATGATCTTATGTGCTCTGTTTGAACCACTCTGTAATTGTGCAGTTATAAATTTATTCCGGATTGATCAAATATGTGTGCATGTATGTATGCCCCAGAGCTTACGCTGGCCCATCAACATGCGCTAATGGGTGACTGGGCAGTATTGAGTGTGCTACCCATGCAGAGCAAAAAAATGTTCCCTAGTGAGGAAGCAAATCTGCCAGAGCATCTCAAATAAAAGTGCCTTATAAAACCATCTACTACACAGCTTGAAATGCGAGCAAAGCGCCAGCTTTCCATAACAATAAGCATTCAGCTTGACTGCATATAATATCACATTGTGTGCTATATTACCTGCAGTCTAGGCCACTGGTTTTTAACTGCATATAATTTTACATTGTGTGCTAAATTATCTGCAGATGACTGCAAATAATTACTGCCGTTTTTCAATTAAGGTTTTTAGGTTTTTATTTTTTAGATTTTTATGTGTTTTTCACCATAGGCTTTTCAAAAAAACCCCACTCATACAATTAAGCATAGAAGCAAAAAACTCCAAAGCTAAAAATCCCTGATTGTAAGGGAAGAAAACCAGGGTTGCCTGCCATACCATGCCAAGTGCACTTGTTAAAAAAAACCCCAATTTTTACCTCGAACTGCCAAAAAACCCCAAACAATGGTTAACCATCAGGCCCGTAGGGAAGGGGGGCAGGGGGCTGCAGCCCCCCTGGAAAAAAGTCTAATTTTTTAGACATTCGTAGCACGATTTTTATACACAGAATTGGCATGAAATCGTCGAAAAGACTTTTAACGATAGCAGGTAGAATATACAGCTGGTCAGCTTGTGTGGACTGAGTGCCTAAATACTGTATTGTATGTTTGATTGTTTTTGCAGATTTGAAATGATAACCAATAACCATGTTTTTTCCCCATTTTATGGCGTCCTTTTCAGACCAATGAGGTTTTTTCAGTCGTTCTTTCTAGCTAAAGCCTAAAGATTTTCTCGCAGGAATTTTTAAACGAGCAGTGCTTTTCAACAGAGCAGTAAAAACTAAAGATAATGTAAAATTGGTCTCTCACTCCTACTCAGAAGTCAGAACCGACTTCTGAGTCCTAAATTCTGATATGACAAGTTTAACACGCGCACTGCATATTTGTTGATGCTGGTATGTTAATCGAATCTATCTTTAGCAAATGAAGCGCGGCCTGGAATCGTTCGGATTTATTTCCTTAGAGAAGCGGATATTGAGGGTATCTGAGCCTTCTACCAACAACGTGGAATGCACTGAATCGGAGAACGTTCCCATCGACAGTGTGCCGCAGGACGAGGGCGAAGATAGTAGTCAAGAAACTTCGTCTGGAACACAGAGTGAGGGCACGTTGGAATTATTTGCGAAACAAGCTTTTTGGATGGTTTTTAACCAAAACGTACAATTCATAAGGCGCGGAAACACATTTGAAATTCAACTCACCTAAGTATGCTATACATTGAGCTCGTGAGTCAGAACTTGTATAGGAGCCTTTATGGCAGACAGCTTTATTTATTGGTTAGGTATAAACGTGCAATCATGTTTGGACTACGCTTGTGTAGATTCACAAGCTTTTATGTTTGCCAGATATGGCATGCCTTGCCTAAGCCTAAACATGAAAATAATCGTATTACAGCAGCTCTTATACGAGTATTTATATTGTATTATGCTAATGCTATTGATCTAGTTCTGTGGTACTGTTATCACAGACCCGCTAGTGTTGGCTTACAAGCTTACATGTTTTCTCAAAAAGCCTTCCTCTCAGCCTGAAAAACTTGTAAATTTACGATGTGTCCCTACTCTGTATTTTAGTCAGATTGTCTAGCCCAGGACTTGCCTCAGCGCGCTCAGTTGCCTTGCTTAAGCTGGAGCCACTTCCATCTGAGCTTAGGTTTCCCAGCATATCGAACCTGGATATAGCTCTTGCGTTAGACCAGCACCTAACAGACATCGAGAAGAAGGAGTTCTTGTTGTTGCCGTTTATTCCTTCAGAAAATTACAGGTTCTACGGTGTCAAGCAGACGACAAACATGAAGGTAGCCTAGGTTTTTTTGTTTGTTTAATGGTACTCAAATGTCCTCAAAATGCCATCTTGTAGAAAACCTCAGCAAAAATGGTTATCTAACAACAAGTGGCTGGCATTCAGTCACATTGAGCATGGACTGTTTTGTCAAGTTTGCGTCCTTTTTTGAAGCGTGACTTAGATGTAGCTGGTGGTGGTGGAGCTCATCAAACTGAGAAGTTTACGTTCAAGCCTTATCGTCGGTTTAAGGACTTTGGTGTAAGTTTACATGCGATTAGAACATTTATGTAATTTATTGTTTTATTTTTTTGCATGCCAAGTAGAGCTGCACGCGGGTACCTGAGCGAGGTACCCGGGTAGAAAATAGTTTTACTACCCGGGTACCCGACGGGTACCCGGTATACCTAGTACCGAATCCCCTAACATAAAATGGAAAATTAGCACTGAAGTTATGCAATATGTGCTAAGAATCGAATTAGAAACCTAGAAACGTATTGCTTCTAAAGTGCGATTGAATCACAATGTAAATGTGATTTGATATAATCAACCGTATATTGTTAAATCAGCGAGTCTGTTAATATTTCCTATTGTCACAGTATATCGCATATACGGTTTAGGCAAATTCCATTATTCAGGTCTTTAGTTGAATTATTTTATTTGCGCCGAATTCTTCTTATTCTCTATTGTTAACAAATTTAGACAACAATTTATCTACTAGCGACGCATTTTTCTAATGTATTTACTTCTGTAACCATTATATAAATTTAGACTGCAACTTTTATTCACATCGTGCGCGCAACCGTTTTAGTTAGACCTGATTCAAAGCCTATCGATGTTCCAAATGCAGTCAGCCATAGGCGTAGCTCCCAAATTTTTTAAGAAATATTGTTGATTTTTTTGTTGGACTAATGTGTGTCCAGAAAATTGAGTTCAAAAAGAAAAAACGTCAAAATTTTCCGGCGCTTCGCGCCAAGTCATTATTATTTATTGCTTGTAGATCCAGTGAATTTAAAAGCTTGAATCAGCTAAAATAATCCAGCACTTCATATCACTTTAGTAATTTAATGCACTATTTGTTCGTTGAATAAAACTGCGCATGCTTGTTGAGCTTAATAGTAACAGTGAGAAAATGTTTGCGTACCAATTTTTATATTCTCTGCTTTGTTTATCTTTGTTTACAAGGACGCATAATTCTATTTTAAATGAAAGGAAAGGCCAAATTTTCTTGTGTTTTTGCGCATTTTCTGTTTTCTGAACTATTTATAATAAGAAGGCCACAAATGGGCCTGAAAACGGTAAGAACAAAATTCTCATTTATACAT
This sequence comes from Mermis nigrescens, assembly GCA_036768485.1. Lineage (NCBI taxonomy): Eukaryota > Metazoa > Nematoda > Enoplea > Mermithida > Mermithidae > Mermis > Mermis nigrescens. Next base: position 2,069,547 of record JAVLUZ010000157.1, on the reverse strand, counting down.
CTTTCAATGACTTATTGGTTGCGACCACACCTGGGCGTGGGGGGTTTGGGGGGTGGGGGTATGCATCCCCCCAGAAACCAAAATACCCCCCCCAGAAATCAAAATACCCCCAGAATTCAATTTTTGAAAATTTTTTAGTTTTTTTTCGGCAATTTTTTGATGCCAATGGATAGTGCTTGATGAGAAACGTCGAAAAATGGTGTTTTTATCGCCATACCACCATTTTTAAGGCCATTTTTCGACCTTCAAAAAATCTTGCACCCCCAGAATTTTCTTGCTGCCCACGTATGGTTGCGAGTGCGACCCGTTGCTGCTCTCACTTAGCAAAGGTCGAAAAGTTTTGTGCAGTGTAGGAGTTAATCAATTTCAAGTTTTTTGGAGCTTAATCCAGAACCGAGATTTTGCCGATTTGCGAAAATTTTAACGTTACTAATAAATTAGAGTGTTTTTTTTACAAAATTTTCCGGGATTCTGCCCCGGACCCCGTTAGGGCGCTGAGCGCGCCACCCCAGACCCCCAGCCGTACAATCTCGTTTTAAACGTGCAAAGAGATATTTAGAGATATTTAGGAGGACAGCAAAGGCAAAAGGATTAGGAATTCTGTAAGAATTCCTGGCGCTTCGTGCCGCAATTAGTTTATCTTTTCTACGTCAAAATTTTCCTGCATACAGCACCGCCGATGATTGTCTTTCTTTTTGTAAAGCTCCAGCATTGCGTTTAAAAGCCTGGATCAGTCGAAATATCTTCATACTAAGTTTAGAATTCGTAGTTTTCCTGTTCTGCTCTGTCAGACTATTAGTATTCAGTATTCATATATCTATATAACATGTTAAGGGCGGTAAAAAATGACTGAATTTCTTGATGCTCCTGCGCCACTTATGATTTACGAACTGTTTGTCAATAAAAAGGCCGTAAATTATACATGAAAACGGTAAAAATTTCGAAAATTTTTGGCGCTTTGCGCCGTTGGCTCCTCACAATCAGTGCGCCATAGAATACCGTTAAGAAAAAACTGTGGAAGAATGCGAAAAAGCGAGAGCGATTAGTGATTAAAATCGAAAGTGATGCTAAATTGCTAAAACCATGTTTGAACTTGGAATGAAAATAAAATCTTGAACTTAACCAACTTTATTAGTATTCTCTATAAGCAAGTGAAGTATCGTTTTTATCCTTTTTAAATTGGTATGTAATCATGCAATGTTAATTGTTAATCTTCAACCCCGACCCACGACCGAGGGGTGAATCTGACCCTGTACGATCACTGCTGTCAACCGTAAATAAACGATGTTCACTGCATTCTCTTTTATCTAAGGTCCTACCCGGATATATGCCAGGTATACCCGAGTACCCGGGTACCTCGACTACCCGGGTACGGGTGAGAAATATCCGGGTACCCGGGTAATAAGAGTGCAAAGTGTGCAGCTCTAATGCCAAGGATAATTAATTAGTAAGCCTTTCTAATATATAGCTTCCCTCATGCCTTCAAGATCCGTAGTCTTCTTAAGGCCGACTGGAAAAGCCACTGTTCTTCTGCTAACCATCGATTTTGTGTATCCTGTGCAACGTCCTTCATTTCAAATTATGCCCAAGGCAATAGCGTTGCTCTACTGTGCAATAAGCAGCAACAAGTGGAAAAGGAAAAAAATCGAAAACGACTGAAATCTGTGATTGAAGGTATGCCTGAAAAACCGTACACCACTCCAAATAAATAATGTTAATCATACACCTAGACAACCTCGCTATTTTTATTGACTTTCTATTCTGCTTGATATATAGTAATTTTTTAGTTCTTACTCTGATTGGACAATATGAGCTACCCTCACGTGGTGATGGAGAGGTCAGTCAGTTCAGCTTAGCAACGCCGGACAAAAACGATGGAGTTTTTACGTGCTCTTCTTCGACTTCTTGGTAATCACGCTGACGAAGGTGTAAAGGTACTTGTTATATCTGCCTTTTTTGTATATGTATTGTACATACGTGGTTGCTGCAGATATAAATAATATTAAGTAGGTACACTACTGGTATTTAAACACGTATAGCTTTGCTGTTTTGAGCATTTTCAATAATACTTTTCCAGCTCATTTTGAACGCCCCGAAGAATGCGACCTACATTAGTCCGCAGATACAGAATGATCTTCTCGGCTGCTTAGCTAAAGTGGTCGTCAGGAAGATAATTGCAGAAATTAGAGCTTCGGGGATGTTCACATTAATGGCGGATGAGACTTCCTCTGCTACCCGAGAATTTGTCAGCTTCGTTATACGATACGTCCGGCCGGATTTTTCCGTCAAAGTTACTAAATATTAATATTTTGTTGTATTATTCTTCCTTGCTCTGAATTTTCTACATATGTATGAACTCGCTTAACAAGACGTGAAATCTACATGTATTCGATATAAACTCCATGTGGTGCTATATTTTTGCTTGAATTCGGACGTGCCCTACCCTAACCGTTTTGCATTTTTCAGGAGGCTTTCTTAGAATTCAAGGAGTTGTCTGGGACTACCGGTCAAGAGATCGCCGACTCCTTGCTTTGTTCGCTGCAAAACTTTGGCATAGATCCCCAACTAATGGTTGGTCAGGGGTATGATGGCGCATCCAATATGTCCAGCAGCCTGAAAGGGGTACATGGATGTGTCAAAAAAATTGTCCCTGCTGCCGAGTATTTCTGGTGTGCGTCACACCGACTTAACCTCGTTGCTACTGACGCTGCAGCTGATCTTCCTGTTGCTCAAACTCTGAGCTGCGTTCGAGAAGTATATACATATGTCGATTCTTAATTCCTTATTGCTATGGTTTTATATGTTACATACATTGGGTGCGGTGGCGGGGGCGGGGTGGGGGAGACCCGACCTTAGGTGGGGGCGTTCCCCCACCCCTTATTGCATGTATATATATATATATATATATATATATATATATATATATATATATATATATATATATATATATATATATATATATAATATATATATATATATCTGATTGCTCAATTTCAGACTGTAAACTACTTCAATAGTAGTTCAAAACGTGCGATGACTCTGAAAAGTGCGATCTCCAGCTTGTGTCCTTCGGAGAAACGCGAGAAGCTGATTTCGTTATGCCCAACGCGTTGGGTGGAAAGGCATGAGGCTCTCCTTGTTTTTAGGGAATGTACATATATACATATACAAAGGACAAAACACAATACGTATTTAACTGGTTCGAGTGCGGACCCGGTTAATACTTACCATATATGTAGGTGTGCATGTTCGACTGGTCTGGGGTGGTAAATTTCCAATTTGCCTACTTGTAAATCTAGTTAATTACTACATCTTTTTTAGGACTTACTGGTGCCTGTTACCTCAGTCCTGAAAGTCTTGTCAGAGACGGAGGCAAATTATCAACCAGCAGCGCTATTAACGGCGTTATCCACGTTTTCATCGTTGTTTACCATTACGCTGACTTGTGTGGCTGCAGCTGAGCTAAGGCCAATTAGCCAGCTTCTTCAGAGGGTTGACATCGACCTAGTGGCAGCTTATGGCAACATCGAAAATACAAGAGCAGTTTTTGAAGAGTTCATTCATACTCCGAAAAACTTTTTAAAGACCTATGCATCAACCGTCGGTGAGATTTACTTGTTATTTTTGTAGTTATTTTCCTTTTTTTGTAATTGCTTCATTTAATGCTAAATATTTATTGTCGGGGAACTATATTCGCTTAGGTTTCACAATGTTGTTTAGAACCCAAAATCCTTTTTAGGTATTTTAAACGACTTTTTATTAATAATCATTATCAAAAATGACCAAGGAACATTTTTTATGCACACTTCTATCAGTAGCTTTTTACATTTAGAGCTTGCTAGTAAATTGGGAATCGCAGAGGAGCTACCACGCTCTGCTAGCCGCAATGCCGATGCGTCGCCACAGCAGTACTACTATAACAAAGTGTACTGCCCTTATCTGGAACGTCTAGTTCAAGAAATTTCTAGTCGGTTCTCTGAAACGCACGAGAAGGCGTTCCTTATTCAACGGCTGATCCCTAAGCACCTTGATAAAGGTAAACCTTGTACAAACTACATACATTTGGTGGATGACGCGTGCGTCCTAAAAGTGTACTTACCTACTATGCCTACTACCTATAGCATGCCACATGTCTAAGAATTTTGCTTTCATGTTGTCTTTTTTCAGATTTGGATCCCAGTTGCTTTGGCAAAACGTTGGAATTCTATTCTGGTTTTCTCAATAACGCCTCGCAAGAGGAATTCGAGATTGAAGCGCGTAGCTGGGCAATTTACTGGGCAAAGGTTCCCCCAGACGAAAAACCTGCGACAGTATCTGGCACCCTGTCATCTCTTAAATCATCACTGGTAATCATACTAGCTACGCATTACTTCCTTGAGCATATAATGAATAAATGCATACTCGTAGTCCACTTTGCACTGATTATATGTATGCCTATATATATATATATATATATATATATATATATATATATATATATATATATATATATATATATATATATATATATATATATATATATATATATATATATATATATATATATATATATATATATATATATATATATATGCGTGTGTACAGTTTAACTGGACAAGCATTTCAGCTGAAAATGAACAAATTTTTTAGATCTTCTACCCGATCATATCAACGTTGCTGAAGATTTTGCTGCCACTGCCGGTAACTACAGCAACAGCAGAGCGATCGTTTAGTGCATTGGGTCGTATTTTTACCGACAACAGGCAAAGGGCCGAATTCTAGAATAGCTCCATATTCCAGATTTCAAAAAAACAGCGTTTTTATGCGATTTCGGGCACGTATCTTTAACATAAAAGCTGAAAAACAGACGGAAAAGCCTTTGATTGAAAAAAAAATTTTCAAAAAATTTTACATTTCCTTACTTTCATTTCCGTCTGTTTTTTCAACTTCTTTATTCAAAACTCCTACTTGAATCTCGCATTAAAACACTATTCTCACCTTAATCAAAATTATCTTTGAGCTCATTGCGGCTTCAGATTGGTGCCAGCGGATGATCTAAGCCTAAAAAAGAAAAGATGGAGCCGAAAATTGCTCCGGGCTCGCCCACGGATACTCGCCCCATTTGTCTCAGGCTCACATCATCCCCTGGCACCAATGTGAAGGCACATACTAAGCCTAAGCCTAAAAAATAAATATTAGAAGAGACTTAAGGAAAGAAAATGACGCTAGCACCACTTATTTGTCAAAATACGTAATCCTTCCCTTTCTAACTAACACTAACAAAAAGAGATTGATCACCAGATGGTTTACAGGGCATAAGTAAAAGGTGGCGCTGGCGCTGGCCCTGAGCCACATGGCGCACAAGTGGGTAACAAGGTGGCGCTGGCGCTGGCCCTGGCCACTCGCCAACTGGGTAAAAGGTGGCGCTGGCCCTGGCCCTCGAAAACTGGGTAAAAGGTGGCGCTGGCGCTGGCCCTGGCCATTGCCACCTGGGTAAAAGGTGGCGCTGGCGCTGGCCCTGGCCCTGGCCATTGCCACCTGTGTAAAGGTGGCGCTGGCGCTGGCCCTAGCCATTGCCACCTGGGTAAAAGGTGGCGCTGGCGCTGGCCCTGGCCATTGCCACCTGGGTAAAAGGTGGCGCTGGCGCTGGCCCTCGCCAACTGGGTAAAAGGTGGCGCTGGCGCTGGCCCTGGCCCTCGAAAACTGGGTAAAAGGTGGTGCTGGCGCTGGGCTTGGCTTTGGACACAGCCAAAAGGGTAAAAGGCAGCGCCAGCCATTTGCCCTAGGATGTCAGCAGAGCTAGCAAAGATGTTTTATATAGCTTCTCTGAAACATCGAAATACGGGTTGAACTTAATTATACTCATTTATTATTCAAATGAAGGTAGAAGGCATCTTAAATGTTGTACAGACTATACTAACGTATTGAATTGAAAATTTTGAAATTATTCGAGTGATTTGTTGAGCAAAATTAACTTTTAAAATGCAGAAAATACGCGGTTAATTATAACTTTCCATTTCAACAAAAATTGTAGCTGAATATAGTTCCTTTTTACGAAAAATAAATTATTTTATACGTTCTTCGCGCAAAATTAAGTTATTGGCCTCGGCTGGGTAAAAGGAGGCGCTGGCGCTTTTGCCATCAGTGAGCTGACAGTATACAGTAATTGTAAATAAGTTTTTTTGTCACATAAAACGAAAGCAGCTAAAACAAGCAGATTAACTGATGGCATTCGATCACATCTCTCAGCTTTGGGATTAAATAGTTCTTGAAGTTCAGGGGGAAAGTTCATGCCCATATTCAAAGGCAGTTTGTGTTTCAACTGCTTTTGTAGTCAGAATAGGTATTTAGGTAAATTCACTAAAAGAAATGTGGTCCATACGCAAGGTTTCTTGAAGGCAGACTATAGATTGCATATTAATGCTGGACGCACATTATGCTGTGCCTTAGCTAACTGGAAAAATCCGTTTTATTTTTCGATTGAGTTATGGTGTTAAAAGTGGTCGTATGGCGAAAAAAATACAATTATTCGACGTTTCTCATCGAGTACTATCCAATAGCATCAAAAAATTGTTAAAAAACAAAAAAATTCAAAAAATTGAATTCTGGGGAGGGGTGTTTTGATTTCTGGGGGGTATTTAAACTTCTGGGGGTTGCATACCCCCAAACCCCCACGTCCACGTGTGGAATCGAGTCGACTATAAACTGATCAAGTGGCGAAAATCGAGTCGGATCAATCATTGCCTAACTTGACTTGTTTAGTCATTTGCCCGGCATATAATAATTTTCGAAAAACAATCCTAAAACTTTCAAGATCATTTGATTTTTAAAAAGGGGAGGAATGTAACGATCATACGTGGCAGCAACAAAATTCTGGGGGTGCAAGATTTTTCAAAAGTCAAAGGGCCTTTAAAAATGGTGGTATGGCGAAAAAACACCATTTTTCAACGTTTCTCATTGAGAATTATCCATTGGCATCAAAAAATTGCGAAAAAAACAAAAAATTCAAAAAATGAATTCTGGGGGATTATTTTGATTTCTGGAAGGGTATTTTGGTTCCTCGGGGATGTGCAATGCGCATATCTCATACGTCCCACGCCCAGGTGTGGTAATGATTCTTAAGATTTCTGGTCGACGCAGGATGACAGTTGGATGGGGGGACCTTTTTTTATGTGCTCGTATGTAAATATTCTTATATGTAGAACAGTTTACTACTTTTTCCTGTATACAGATGGTGGAACTCTTATTTTTGTTCGAATAAATATCCGTTATCAGTAGACGGGCGGCACCGAAATTCTAGAGGGTGAAAAAATTTCTGGGGGGGGTGAAAAAATTTACAAAGGTAAAAAAATGGTCTCAAAAGTGGTCGTATGGTGAGAAAACACCATGTTACGATGTTTCTCATCGAGCACCTACCCAATTTTTTGAATTTTTTTGTTTTTTAACAATTTTTTGATGCTATTGGATAGTACTCGATGAGAAACGTCGAATAATTGTATTTTTTCGCCATACGACCACTTTTTAACACCATAACTCAATCGAAAAATAAAACGGATTTTTCCAGTTAGCTAAGGCACAGCATAATGTGCGTCCAGCATTAATATGCAATCTATAGTCTGCCTTCAAGAAACCTTGCGTATGGACCACATTTCTTTTAGTGAATTTACCTAAATACCTATTCTGACTACAAAAGCAGTTGAAACACAAACTGCCTTTGAATATGGGCATGAACTTTCCCCTGAACTTCAAGAACTATTTAATCCCAAAGCTGAGAGATGTGATCGAATGCCATCAGTTAATCTGCTTGTTTTAGCTGCTTTCGTTTTATGTGACAAAAACTTATTTACAATTACTGTATACTGTCAGCTCACTGATGGCAAAAGCGCAGCGCTCCTTTTACCCAGCCGAGGCCAATAACTTAATTTTGCGCGAAGAACGTATAAAATAATTTATTTTTCGTAAAAAGGAACTATATTCAGCTACAATTTTTGTTGAAATGGAAAGTTATAATTAACCGCGTATTTTCTGCATTTTAAAAGTTAATTTTGCTCAACAAATCACTCGAATAATTTCAAAATTTTCAATTCAATACGTTAGTATAGTCTTGTACAACATTTAAGATGCCTTCTACCTTCATTTGAATAATAAATGAGTATAATTGAGTTCAACCCGTATTTCGATGTTTCAGAGAAGCTATATAAAACATCTTTTGCTAGCTCTGCTGACATCCTAGGGCAAACGGCTGGCGCTGCCTTTTACCCTTTTGGCTGTGTCCAAAGCCAAGCCCAGCGCCAGCACCACCTTTTACCCACTTTTCGAGGGCCAGGGCCAGCGCCAGCGCCACCTTTACCCAGTTGGCGAGGGCCAGCGCCAGCGCCACCTTTTACCCAGGTGGCAATGGCCAGGGCCAGCGCCAGCGCCACCTTTTACCCAGGTGGCAATGGCTAGGGCCAGCGCCAGCGCCACCTTTTACACAGGTGGCAATGGCCAGGGCCAGGGCCAGCGCCAGCGCCACCTTTTACCCAGGTGGCAATGGCCAGGGCCAGCGCCAGCGCCACCTTTTACCCAGTTTTCGAGGGCCAGGGCCAGCGCCACCTTTTACCCAGTTGGCGAGGGCCAGGCCAGCGCCAGCGCCACCTTTTACCCACTTGGCCATGGCCAGGGCCAGCGCCAGCGCCATTGCCAGCGCCACCTTTTACCCATGTGCCAGGGCCAGCGCCAGCGCCAGCGCCACCTTTTACTTATGCCCGGATGGAACTATACTAATGACCATTATTATAACTACTAGAAGTGTAAATTCTGCACTCCACTTCTATCTCTTGATTTCCGTGCAGATCCAGCACAGCTCGTACGCCTTTCAGCAGTCGCTGGATAAAATTCTCGTGAGAACAATAGCTTCGAGCTGTTTGATTAATCGTGCCACGTACCAAACGAAATCTGATGATCAAAATTGCATCAACAGCCTCGAGCGTCCTGGGCAGTCAAATGTGCCACGTCAAACCGAAATCTGATTTCCGTATCAATAGCCGCTGTCTGAAACGGTCACATCTCAATGCTCCGCCAAACCTATCAGATTTTCAATCCGGCTCCTCTCGATACTGGAACTAATCTACTAATCCTGCACCAATTGACAGAGTTTCATGCCGAACTCGCTCGGATAGCTATCGAATTTCTGTAAGATTAAGGTACATTCTTAGAACGCAGCAACTGCGCAAAGCATAAAGCAATCCTTGATTCACAATCCGAATATACGAAATGCGGTATTACAGCAAGCAAGCACGGTAGAGCGGTAAACAACCGGCATAAGCCATTCTCGCGTCCTGGAACAACGCAAATCACTCATAAGGATTGATAAAAAATTTGGCATATGAAAAAGCAACGTCGACTTCCGACGAGCATACAAGGGTTACTTAATCCTAAACTGTCCGTGGCCAGCAATTCTCGCGACCGAACAAGCGCCCACTCCGTAAATCTACTCACGATAGCCAAAAATTTGCATAGAGAACCTACGTCTGACTTCCATCGGCGAGCAAAAGATTACAAATCTGACACCCTACAGTAGATGAAAGAATTGTCACTCAGACGAGTTTCACAGATCACCAGACTGTGCATTTATCTCGATGCAACAGGAACGGAGTGAGCCATCAAGGCAACAGTAAAATGCGCCTAACTACATTCTTTTACAGATAGTCGTGTAAACCTGCATCGACCTGACCGCAGTGTATCTCATTCAAGGCAGGCATACCTGTCCTGTCCAAGCTTGTACATAGAAACCAATAAATGGCCATTGAGGATGGTTATGTAACCTAGGTCCTTGATGAACGTTCACTCGCGTGCACATGCATGTTCGAATCAACCGGAATCTTCTTTACTGCATCCAATAGAACTCATCAATTTGTCGGCGATCATCGCCAGTCGCCTTCGCTAGTGAACACATTGCCTACTGCACCTACTTACATACATATGTACGCAAGACAATCTGATCAATCATTGCGACGATCTTTGCAGTCGCCTTCCCTAAACGATGGTGCGTACCTACATACAAACAAACGCACGTATGCAACAGTAGGCATTAGATCAATCACATACGCCGCATACGGCAGTCGCCTTCCCATGCTGAGAAGCTTCTATCACTTTACAACTTCGTTCCCTCAATTTCTCCTCTTCTAAATGCTTTCCGTCGATAATTTCTTTGAATATCTTCCTTACAACCACTAATCTAATTCGATAAATCCCAAACTAATTTAAATTCTAGACTCTCATCTATTCTAGAATCCAAGGCCCATTGAGATTTTTGCGAGTCAAAGCAGACGTGTTGCATGGCTGTTAGTCACCAAAAGAGCATGTAATGGCACGTCTGCCTGATTATCACTGCGTCAAGGTATGCTATTTTACAAGCGTCACTGCTTTATGTATGAGGATCCCTTGAGCAGCCCCTCCCTGGTAGAAATCCTGCTTACGTGGCATGTCAACCATAGGCACCAAAAACCACAATCGCATGAAAAATGCCTCCAACGGCCTTCAAAGCCCCCCCCGAAATGGGGGAAACCTAAACCTAAACTCGGCAACCCTGAAGAAAAACTCGAGGCTGCCATTTGGCATTGCAGGAAAAGCTGAGATGAGAACGCTCGCAGCACCACGTAACGTTCAACAAGCAACAGTAATTATTTGTTCAAGTAAATAAAGGCAATATTCTAACCTTACATGTCGACATAAAATTCTACTAAAAGTGCCAGTTGCTCTCATATACGTGCCAAGATTCAGAGGTATCAGGAACCTGCTGGATCCCGAGAAAAAGTCAAAAAAGGCACTAAAGGTGCCAGCCTATGTTCTATTTCATTTAACCTCGAGGTTTTTGAAAAATTTAAAGTGCATACAAAAGCGGTTTAAACATAGAGTATAGTTGTTATATTCTACATTATATCGGAGTTATGGTGAGACACCTGCAATTGCCAAAGCGCATGACTCATCCAAAGTTTAAACCACTTCTGTAGCCTGATTCATGCGAATTAAATTCAAAAGAAAACCTCTAAGTTAAATAAAACAGACTATAACAACTTTGTTGTTGTTAGTAAAGTGATGCTACATGTAATTGAGAAGCCTAAAAACTGGGCAGGTCCGAAGACCCGCCACTGCGCAGTGTCGCTTGAGTGAGCCGAACCGGTGCTCAATTACCTAAAAATTTGCGCTATTTATTCCGGAGATGAAACGTCATCTCGACGGGTTAAAAAGCAAAAGAATGCGCAAAAGCTATAAATAGCTTATCCATCCGAACAGCGAAACATGCTGACGGGAAAGCGCAAAAGTTCGATAAGCGTGTATGTGCATCGCACTAACATACAGTAAGTAACAAATTTACAAAAATTAAAAAAAACAAAGAGCCTCATTTTCAGTAAAACCTAACGTTCTGCAAAGAAAACCCCGAGCAAAATTCCACAGAAAAACCACAAAGCTGCAAAAATACCGAATTTTGAAGAAAAACCTGAAGTTAGGAGCCCTGTTTTGCAGTAACAATTTTTTTTCAAAAACCTCAAATGAATTATGTGTAGGTGCCTATGTTTATATGTGGCTTAATTTCGCCTGGTTACCTATAGCTTTTCTGAAATTGTCAAGGTTTTAGAATCAATTAGGTTTCCTTTCGCCCCTGTGATGGACATTTTTAGAAACCCCAAATGTCTGGAATTGCTCGAGAATCCTGATCCGTGACAATATTTTCATATCAGTGTATTGCACGTAATTTTGCATCTTTCGCCAATTCAGAGCCGTTGTAAACCAATAATTTTTATAATGCACTGAATAGCCAGTTTACAGCAGAAAAATTCATGAAAAACCACAAAGCCAAGGCTGTGAGCATAACATATAATTATCACCAGCAACACAAGCTGCGAGATTGCGATTACATACTGTATCTGGTATGTACAACATAATGTTTGGCAGTGGCTGATCTACGTACATGTACATATGGTACATACGTATGATTTTTGTGAGGAAGCGCGCGATACTCCAACTTTGAGACGATTGATTTCTCCGTCGGTTGTCTTTTATTTTATACCATTTTTGTGCATTTTGCAATTTCAAAATTTTCGACAATTTTACATTAATTTCTTTTGACTTTGTCGAAAATCTGCCGCCAAGTGCCAGAAAATCAGTGAAATTTAGGCAGAAGGACGTACACGGAAGACTTGAATTACTGCTCGTCCTACACTTATGCACTTTTGTAGCAAAGAAGCCAATTCATTTGAAGCGAAGTAGAGCATTTTTAAACTTTATGCCCAAAAATGAAATAAAACTATGCTGATATCTAAAGCTGTATGCTCCAAAAAATTGAATTCAGCAGTCATGAAAATGTATGTTGCTACAAAAACTTGTTCCTGGCGCGTAACAACGGAAATATTTGAGACATTATGATCCGGTGGCCGAATGAGAGAACGCTGGTGAACGTTAACCGATGGTTAAAATCCAGAAAAAGTTGACTAAAATCTCCGTTTTGGTGTGACAGAAAGCCGGTTAACTTTAACCATCGGTTAAAATCTGGTTAACCGCTGGAATATCGATATGACATAGGCCGGTTAAACTCACCGTAGGTTAAAAACGACTGATTTAATCGGAGATTTTTAACCTTGCTCAGCAGGGTTAAATCCACACCTGGGCGTGGGGGGTTTGGGGGTATGCACCCCCCAGAAACCAAAATACCCCCCCAGAAATCAAAATACCCCCAGAATTCAATTTTTGAAATTTTTGTTCGCTTTTTTCGCAATTTTTTTATGCCAATGGATAGTGCTTGATGAGAAACGTCGAAAAATGGTGTTTTTATCACCATACCACCATTTTTAAGGCCATTTTTTGACCTTCAAAAAAATCTTGCACCCCCCCCAGAAATTTCTTGCTGCCCACGTATGGTTAAATCTCTATTTAAGTATTATTTATGTTGATAGCTATGGATGGATCACTTTTTTCAAGCTTCGCCATTTTTCTCCAAGCTGGACTTGGCTTCGCGATCGACAGCCGGGGTTTTCTTCAAACACGTCGACGATTGATTTCAACTTTTTTTCTTCGTTTGCGTAGTAACGTCGTCCGTTTTCTTATTTTTGATAATGCGTTTAGGTTTTGGTACGCATTCGATCAAAAAGTGAATTTCTAGACTAGAAAAATTTAAATTTCGCTCCTTATTCTTTTCAGAAGACATTTTAATTCACAAAAGCTTCAGGGAGAATGAAATAAGGTAACAAACGATGCAGGAACAGTATTAATGCGTCGGATAATGGATAAGTATTATGTACGTAACGAAGTCAAAAAATTGCATGCAACGAATTATGCAGATACAAATCATTTCCTGCTCGTTGATTTCCGTTGCTAAGAATCAAAAGAAAATTTTTTAACCACAGTTTAATGTCTGGTTATCAGACTTACCATAGGGTAGACAACCAGCGTCTAACCAGCGTTTTTCATACAAGTTAAATTTAACCGCTGGTTAAATGTAACCTAGGGTTAGCTAACCGGAGGTTAGAGCTTAACCATCGGTTAAAATAACCGATCTAAAGACCGGTTATTTTCACCGATGATACTTTTATCCATTCCCAACTTTTAGGGCCGAATCACAGAACGTTGGGTAAGGTAAATGTATGGCATAGGTAAAGGTTGGGTAATGTCTAGGTAGCTACCAAAGGTTTACCAGCCTTGGTAAGTTACCAATGGTTTGCCAAGCTCTGGTATCACAGATGGTTGGGTGATGGCAAGGTAAGTACCTAGGGGTAAACATTAGGTAGACGAGAAAATTTATCATTTTTATTGCAAATCCGTTCAGTTTAGCGTCTGACATTCTCTCAATTATTGTAAAATACAAATTAAATTGATTTGTATTCATTCAAAAAGGGCAAATTCATATGTCAATATTTTCGAACTCCGGTGATTCAGATGGCCACATTGCCTCGACCAGTCAATATTATCAATTGTAAAATTATGTTGCTTTTTTCTAGCTTGATTTTATGTAACGTGCATATGCTTACATGAACTTCTGGGTGATAAAGAATAATGACGACATGTGCTTCTTTGTTTCAGATAGCGTGAAATCAGAGTAATTAATCGATGGGCATTGACCTTGCTAAATCTGTATAGCATATAAAATTGTTGGTCATTGTAAATTCCAAACGGTTCCGTCCATTTAATGAGCCGGTGTGCATGAAAGAATAAATCTTCCTCGTTTTCACTTGCATCATTCAAAAATTCGATCAAATCCATTGAAAATGTAGACTAATTGAATGTTAACAGACCTTTACCTCTGCTCTTAGCAAGGGTAAGATCATTGGGTAAATTTGTCTTTATTTACCAAAGCTTTACCTTACCTTTACCTTACCCAACCTTCTGTGATATGGCAATCTCTAACCTAACCTAGAGTTTACCTAAGGGTAGCTAATTTACCAAAAAGGCAAGTCTTACTTAACCTTCTGTGATGCGGCCCCAATGGGGAAGCGAACAACAGTGAATTGCAGTGGAAATAATCTTCCAGTTGAATTACAAGTTTTGGTACCTACAAGTACTAACATATGTGCAGGGGTGGGTTTAAAAGGGAGCGGGGGCGGCTCCCCCATTGGCCAAAAATATTTGGCTAGATAAAGAATGGATATGCAATTTGCAATGATTTTTGGCCGTCAGTGACCATAATTTCTCAAATTTTTCCGGCGCTACGCGCCGGATGATATCTATTGATGACATTTATTTACTTCCTTGGCGACCTGGAAGCACGTTTTTTTGTATTCGGCAAAGATTTTTCCCGATGTACAAAGACTTTTCGGGACCGTCTTTGTACATGTGCAACGATTTTTGGTTAGACAAAAACAGCAAAAAAGGTCTGAAATTCGTAAAAATTTTGAGTAATTGTGTGTCCAATATATCTTTATAATAGCAAAAATCGCATTTCAAATGGAAAAATCTCAAATTTTTCGGCGCTTCGCGCCGGTTTAAACCGATTCATAATGATTTTTGCCCTCATAAAACCAGGAATTAGCTAAAATACACTAACAAAAGTCGAACAACTCTGTTTTTACTACACTAAAGTCGTTAGCATAGTACCCAAAAATTTGAGTGTACAAAATGTACAAAGACTTTCATCTTTGTTCATGCATGTACAAACGGACCTTGTACAAAAAACACTGCCTGGAAACCAATTTCTGATCATGTAGGCTTCAAAACAATTTAAAAGCAGAAACAGCTGCTTTTGCATAGTTTTCTTCTATTTTCAATTAAAAATTTCGATGTTACACATCAAATGCTACAAATACAGAAAATAAAGCAGTAAATCATGCTCTAGACGTCTATCCGCCTTAATTTCACAAATTTTCCGGCGCTTCGCGCCAGGTTTTTGTTAAAGTCAAAGAAATTTAATGATTTGTTCGCACAAAATTGTCTAAAATTTTAAAATTTTCAGAAAAAATATAGCATCAGAAGTGATTTTATGTAAAAGTATACAATGTATGTAAAACACAGAAAAAACGCTATTTTGCGCGTTAAGGGAAAATTTTTTAACCTATTTTTGACCGTTTTTGGAAAAGTTGGGATACCGCCCCCCCCTAGGAAAATCCTAGATCCGCCACTGCATATGTATGTACATATTTAATTTTTTGTGGAAGCGAAGTCTTTTTGATATAACTTTAGGTGTAAATTTTAAAAATTTTCGCTGACAATATGCCGACAGATTGCAATAATTATATATCAGATCAAGACTATAATATTAATTTGTAAGTTTGTAGTCGGCGGAGGCAGTTTTTAAAATTTATGCCCAAACTTATGTGAAACATAGATTGAAGGCGATGGTTGATGAACGTCTGTACCTACGACATACGTATTACATCATATGCAGATGGTATCCACATTCATATGCTAATAGGTATTAAAAGAATTATGTTTTTTTGTATCGACTTATTTTTTGTAAGTTCTCTTCTGATCTAAAGCCGTCGAGCACTTAACACAATAATGCATTGCTAAGGATGCTAGGAATAAAACTAAACGAACAATTCGGTTGAAAAATCATCGGCTTGGTAGCCTAACCTTGACACGTCTAAAACAATTCCTTCTTCTTCCTTCGATATTTTGTTCGACCTTTTCTGTGAGAATTGCGAGTCGCATTGTTTTATCACTGTAATGTAGTCTGAAATCATGTTTTTAGAAGTACAAGAATGTCTGGAAAATCGAAGCAATTTTTAGAAAGTAAGCGACGCCGTTAAAAGTCCACCAATCAGTTTAGCAAAGCATTTTTTCTATAATCTGCATATGTAATTCATGTCTGATGTTAAGAAAGAAATTTAGTCTTTTTTGACATTCTATTTCCAAAAATCATTATAATTTTCAAAAATCTTAGCCTTTCAAAAATCTTAGCCAATAATAATTTTGAAGTTAAGTCAAGCAGACTAGAATTTTTTTCAAAAAGAGTTCACACGATTTTTGCACGTACATGTCACGATATTACCTATACATACTGGCACATGCATGGGATTCGGCCAAGGGGGACGAACTCAAAACAAATTCTTTAAAATCTCAGAAACTTCTCGGGATTGCTCGTATAAAACCATATTTTCCAACCTTTTTTACATGCTCTATCCGAAGCTCATAAAATTCTTTTTAAAAAATTTCATCTCTTTAAAAGGTTATAAAAAGTGCCATATTTTGGTGATGATTGGGGCAAAAGTATACAAAATACTTTAGCTGAGGCGTGAAGCACCGAAAATTTTAATTTGCTGGCAAACAGATGCGATTTTTCAATTTTTCCATGCATTTTCTTGTCTGCTAAATTTTTTCACGACCCAGGTGGCCCGCCACCCCCTTGAATACGGCCCTGTGTCATCTGTCTAATTCAGGTATGTGATTTTGCATTTTGACATATCTAGGCTTAGAAGTGCCACAAACTTAAGTTGGTGGGTTTGAAGAAGATACCCGACATATTGTTATTCTTTCGCAATTTTCGTCCATAAAATTGGCTTGCGTTTTGCTGGCCAAGTATAGTTGAGAGATCGATTACTTTTTGAAACGAAATGAGCTCAAAAACTGGTATAAATGCTAAAATGGCGTGAATACTATATTCCAATAATTTTTGAGAATCCGAAGACCCTCGTAATTAATTTTGGTCGAAAAATTAAACTTTTTACGATTTTGCCTCACCAACCCCCAGAATTTGGTTGCTGTCGCGTATGGTCGTGCGTGACTCGTGAATATGACCATAGATGCGCAGCATAACCAAGGAGAGGTCAGCCGGCCGGTCGGAGAGTTAAAACTTGAGTATCGGGTCAAAATAAGCTAAAACACATGGAATAAGCAATAAAATAGCGCTAAAACTGTGTTATTACACCGTTTGGTCAATTTGAAGTATTTTTATATTAAATTTTGAATTTTTATTCTTTTTTGACTTCATTTTTTTCATTTCCCCCAGAAAATGTCTTATTTTTCCATTTCGGAGGTCTAAACCATCTAAACCATACGTGCATGTCTGATCTGACCACTTAGGAGCGTAAGGGGTTTAGGGGTTTACACCCCGTGAATCGAACAAATCCGCCGAGAATTGATTTTTTGGCCATTTTTTGCAATTTGTGCCCCCGCCAGACCGCCTGAATTCGGTCCCTGCCCAAGGTCTAGACCTCCATGATTACACATGGGTGTGAGAGTTCTGGGGGTTGTACTCCCTCCAGGATGAGTTGAAACCCCCACCGCAGATTACTGTAGAACCCGGAATTCTATTTTTAGTAACATTTTTGGTGATTTGACCGATCCCGACCCCCTAGAATTTTGGTGCTGCCCACATGTGCCCATAATCCGGAAGACCCTTGCAGCCTCAGTATCTCCCTTCATCTTCTAAAACTCCCAACGGTAATAAGGTAAATTTTCGAATTATTTTTTAGTTTTTCGATACCAGATAGGGCTCATTGAGAGACTGAAAAATTGTTTTTGCCGCGCTATCATCAATTTTTCATAATTTTCTGACATATAAAAAGTTTCGTATCCAAAAATTCAAACGTTAGTTACTAAATGCAGTAAATTTCATTACTTACATTTAAATTTTAATTCCCCTTTTTAAAATTTGAAAACCTTAGATGCACCCATTTCGAACAAGTTCTTTTCCAAAAGTCTGGGTGCACCCAACCTCCCTCGAACTCTATCAAGATGGGGTTAACTCAACTCGAAAAAGGCATGAATGTAACCATTTTCGAGTCTGGCTGCGCTCTGCCAACGCAGGATGGATTTTGCTTTTCAAACGAAACTGACTTTTGCTGCTTCTGATTTGTTAATTAGTTATAGCTGTAATTTCACAAGCAACAAGCAGTTTCTCATAAGTTAGGGCGCATAATCTATAAATTTTACCGACAATAAGCCGACGGACTTCGATGATTGCATTATTTTGATCCATATAATTAACATAAACGTTATCAGTTTACTGTCGGTGAAAATTCTAAAAATCGTAAACTTTATTGACAACTGAACATGTTTTTGGGAAAGAATAAATAAGTTCATGCTCCCTCTCTTCCATGTGGACACTTTAATAATGTGTAAAAATCTGAGAAATAATAAGAGCGCAATATTGGAATCATGCTTATGAAAAAACTTTACTTTCTCACCTACTTGAACATAATGTTGTTTTTATTTATTTATGTGTAAATGCACGATTGCTTTATCATAGTTTGTGCTCCATGCAAATCGCTTACCTAACTAAGCAAAACGGCATCTGTTGCAATTGTAATCGATTATTTACTGAAAATTTTTTTATTTAAGAATAATGCGGGAGCTGATACATACATACTTCTCTCCATGCATTGTTTTCATTATGTAACTGAAACTAAACTGATTATAATTTTTTCAGGTGTAGAAATGAATTTCATAATTGCAGCTTACCAGTATCAATATTTTTATTTTGAGACCTCGTCGACTGAACACCGCCTCCAAAAATATTCAAGCCGGCAATTATAAGAGCTGATGACGTTGAAACCTTGTGAGGAATTCTGCTACTAACGCTATCTAATCGCGCTTTCTTGCTAACCGTCGTCGACTGGCTTGTACTTGCTATTGCTGAGCGAGCACTGGCTTCGATATCTGAAGTTTGCATGGCCGTCAAATATTTGATCATGCGTTTTTTGACCTCTTTCCGCGTCTGAATTTCGAATTCTCGGGTATGACGTTTTGATCTTGCTCGATACTGCTGAATAATAGATTATTCTTTAAAAAAAGCCACTCTACCCGAAACATTTATTCCGACCTCGACCATTTTTGGTAAGTAAGTCTGCTTGTCCGTCTATACAGTACGTATTTTGCTTTGATAAATATGTACAAGCGAAAAAGTGTGGAGTTTGTCAGTTGATAAATGCGTTTTTCTTTCTGCTATTTTTTATGTCGGTATGTACTTAGAAAGGTCAGTCTTTCTTATGCTGATTTTAAAACATGTTTTACAATCATTCTGAGCTGTTCATAAATTTAAGCGAAAATTCCTTTGTTTTTTCCGACTTCTTTTATTTTCAAAAACGCCGATTTTGATACTACCGAATTTTAATAATTATTAACCCCTTTATTGGCTTTAAATAACGCATTTGAAGCTCAGCTCTGCTTGGAGAATTTCTTATAATTTAACTCACATCACATATGTTAGTAGTAGATAATTTGTAGTCGTTCATGTTATGCTATACTAATGATTCATTTCTGAAACATCACATTTTTTTATATAGTTTAATGGCCAGCTTACTTTCAGCGTTTGCATATCTATATTGAGTTTTTGTTGATCTTTTAAGTTATCGCGCTTCATGCAAATCATCTTTGCCATGAACGTAGTCGTTAAAACAAGGTAAAATGACAGCATGAAGCAAGTATACATAAAACCTTCCATTTGATATTCGTGCGAATGAATATCCATAACTCTGCAGTTTCGACATTTGGCTAAAGTAATATTATCTGAAATTTGTCCGATGTTCGAGCAGCTAGTGCGGCCCATTCGTCTTTGAAGCAAGAATACAAATTAAGGGAAAGCATCGTTCTGTAAGACAAATACAGAATGGCTTTTTATCATTTTCTTTCAATTTTGCAAATGCGTAACTATACGTTGATCCCAATTGACCAAACTTGGGCGAAAACCGAATGTTCATTATAAAAGTGATTAATCTTCTACAGAACAGTTTATGTTAGTGACTATTCTATTGTTTTCAAATTAAGCACCAACGCGCTCTTCTACGTCTGAGTTTCTTTTTAAACAACCAGCATGTAACAGAAAGTAATTTATGCCTTATAAATAAAAAGAGGATGATTTATGAATAATATTGAAGCATTAACAAATGCGAAATTGTTGGCGTTTTTTTGACTCGTTCCTAAGGACATTGAATATCCGAAATGAAAGCAATTTAAATGCCATAAAGAAGATAAAATAAATCACGCTATGGATGATTGTGTGAAACTAAAAAATCTTGTATTGAAGCATAAAAAATTTTGTAAATCACATCTAGTTCAAAAACTATCGTCCGAATTTCATAAATCCTTATTCTACATTCTGAAATCGACATTCGAATTCTCAGAGTAAAATATCACTGTATTTTTCAATATTTTTTTATCACATTTCTAATGAGGGCTCCAAATTATTGTACCATACTCTAACATAGGTCGTGCAAATTCTTTAAACGCCGAGTTCCCTTATCTTTAGTTTGTTATGTTCGGAAAAATGATAGACGAAAAAATGCATTTTAGACTATATTTTTAATATGTGAAGAAAAGTTTAGGCTTTCGTTCAAGAAAATACTTAAATCAGAACACCGATATTTGTAGCAAGAAGTTTCTTATCAATTTGTATCTTAATAATACAAAAATTGGAAAGTTTTGGAGCTAAAAAACAGACTAATACAAAACAAATTCTAGAGTAATGGTATCTTACTCAAAATAACTGCTCTGATCAATTTTGGAAAATTAATCGTGCTAAATTAGATATGCTACTTACTCTGCACATGTCTTCAAGACCTTTTTCAAATTTAATCTCCTACAGTGGTTCTGGAAATACGGCACAAAGGGTACCTAGTTTTTTATTGACTATCCTTATATTATTTACCTACATATAGTGTAGAAACTGGATGTGCATGCTTGCATGCATAATTTGCATATTTATCATTTTTGTGTGCATAGTAAATGCGCTGTTGTTATTTAGTGACAACGGAGCATATGTTCGACACATACCACCAACGCGTGCTCGATTAATCAGTTGAACAACTTATTTCGCATTGCTGGCAAGTTTTCTTCATATGGACTGAAAATCCGTTGATGTGTATACACATTTGTGACTTGAATTAATACGTGCATTTACTATCTACTCGTCTAACTTAGTCGTTGCAAATTCAAACTATTGATTAGTTTATTGGGAAAAAATTGAAAAATAGGATTATGCATCAGGCATCATCACTTTCCTTTGCCTTAAATCGTTTTCATCTTTTTCAGATTCTTTCCCAATTATTCACATTTTCTGTTTTACGTGCAACACTTCCAATTGAACGAAATTCAAATTATACGCTGGATCGCATGACTGAGCCTAACCCAAGCACTAAATTAGATGCTACGATTCGGTTGCATTCGCCGCCATTGAATGAACTGACTCGTGGTAATAAAGATTTGAATGGCTCAATTTATTCACAAATTAGCACAAGAACTGAGATAAAGCTGAAAATTATTTATTTCATTGTGCATAGTTATTTACCATTCTGTGCAGATGCTCTTGGGATATTAGAAGGTTCATTCCCGCAGAATGCTGACCGTCCACAAGCTGCTGCTGAAACTAAGAATACTCATTGATACAGGTTTTTTCGATGAAGCAATATAACTTCTGTCAAATTTTTCAAAATTTTCAAAAAATGATAAGAGTGGCTAAAAATTGAGTGTTGACATTTATATGCGTACTCAGCATTCAACCCTCGCTCTGAAAGAAATACTGTTGCGGATCCCTATTTCCGTACTGAGCAGGTAATGAGCTCATTACTGATATCAGAAACTACTCGAAAAATTTACTCAAATCACTTACTCAAACATTGAAACAATTATAAATGGATCCCGTCGAGGAAATGTTTTATGGAATTTTATTTTATAATCGATCAGCTTACATGCATAAATCTTTTAGATACTTGCTCGCTCGTTATTTAAGAGCTTTCAAATAAATTCTCTTTAGCTGCAGCAATAATAAGACATCAAAACTTTGTGTTTTTGTTCCTGTTTCAGGCTCTTTTGTATATTGAATTTTTTGGACCATCAGAACTTCGAAATTCAGCCTAGCCCATGTACTATCGTGAATATTAGCCCTGCAATGCCTTTGATTAATCTTGCATTTTAGTTTTGCAGGAAGGTTTGAAAGAGAACTTCGCTGTAGTTGCTGTAGATGTCGTTGATTGTCCCGATCTGTCCAGACCACCTTTTCTTTTAGCTGCTAAAGGTAAATAATATTTGTACTTCCATAATCTGAAATTTCAAATTAATCACAATGTTTAAAATTTAATTAACTTAGCGATGTTTGCGTATAAAATTTATAATGAAAAATGACATCAAAGAAACATTTGCCTTTGGTGTGTAAGTAAAAGTTAAGAAGATCGTTTTGCAGGAATTGGCGGTCATCCCAATATTGCTGATGTTGGAGGTCCTGGAAACATGTTTCCGTTCATACGGAAAGCGGTAAAACGTTGATTTTTTATATCGCTCTTTTATTCAAACGTACATTGGCTTCTGAGAATCGCCGATTTTTTCTCATCGCCAATCTGGTTTCCGCATAAATTACATTTGCTTTGCTAATCGAAGATATGTTTTAAAGCTGAATCAGTCAATAGCCAATATGCTCTACATATAATGAATAAGATCAGTAGGCACCGACGTGTGCTTGAGAGGTTTGGAAGCTCGACGAAGTTACTGATTTTTTGGCCTAAAAGTGTCACTTTTTCCAAATAATAATTTTTCTATGTATATTTTGTTCCAGTTTCAATAGTTTTTGAATATTTTGTTATCTAAAAAAGGGCATCGTCAGAAACATAAAAAAATTGTGGCGTCGACGTGAATTCAACGTTTTTAAAATTAAAAACACTTTAGTAAAAAATTTTTGACTGATCCAGCTTGAAATTTCCCTATTGAACATGTATAATCAGGTGACTAAGATTTTTAGACAGATTCTTAACTTATAATTATTGTAGATTCACCGGTCGAACCATGTATTTCTTACGAATTTGTTTTTGCAGACATTCATCATAGTTTATATAGACGCGCCACTGTGTTTCTTTTTGTATTCGGTAAAGATTTTTCCCGATGTACAAAGACTTTTCGGGACCGTCTTTGTACATCTACAAAGATTTTTGGGTAGACAAAAATTGCAAAAAAGGTCTAAAATTCGCAAAATTTTTCGGCGTTTCGCGCCGAAATGAGTAATTGTGTGTTCTATATATCTTTATATTGGCAGAAATTGCATATCAGAAGGAAAAATGTCAAATTTTTCGGCGCTTCGCGCCGTTTTAACACGATTCTTAGTGATTTCTGCCCTTAGAGACCCAGAAATTAGCTAAAATAAACTACCAAAAGTCGAACATCTCTGTTTTTACCACACTAAAATTGCTACTGTACCATATTATAGTACCCAAAAATTTGTGTTTACAAAACGTACAAAGACTTTTGGGGACCATCTTTGTACATGTACAAACAGATCTTGCACAAAAAAACACTGACGTGCCACCATAGTTGCGCAGCATGGCCAGTCTGTAGTATTAGCCAGTGTAGGATATGAGCCATAGAGCTTTTTGAGTTAAAATGGTCTCAAAAACTAGTTTAAATGCTTAAATAGCTTAAAAACGACCTTAATTCACATTTTTCGATTATTTTAAAGCACTTTTGCAAAAACAATTTTCATTTCCATGGATTTTTTGCCATGATTTTGCCCCATGTTTTCACGCGCATGTATAGACTACAAGTATTCACACTTTAAACGAATCAGTAGCTCTGCTCGAAATGTGAATGTTTATCGAAATTGATCTGATATTGTCTTCAGTTTTTATTTAGATTTATAATCTATTCGAAGTTTGTGAGACGGCTAAATTGCCTAGTTGCTATGCT
This sequence comes from Mermis nigrescens, assembly GCA_036768485.1. Taxonomy (NCBI): domain Eukaryota; kingdom Metazoa; phylum Nematoda; class Enoplea; order Mermithida; family Mermithidae; genus Mermis; species Mermis nigrescens. Next base: position 2,045,490 of record JAVLUZ010000157.1, on the reverse strand, counting down.
TTGGGAGCAGGCGCTGGACCGATACATTTGTTAGGCTATAATACAGAAGTAATTAATTTTTTATTCGAGCAGTTTGATTTTACGAATTAATTATTTATTTGCGACTTTGCTTCAGATGGTTCATAATGCACAAATTACGCGCAATAATCGTTCGAAATTTGAGTCTTATGTTATTTATAACAAGGAGCCAACGACAGAATCACCGAAGCCCTATCTAGTTAGGCAATTGACCAATGACACGGCGGCAGAATTTTCAATGATGGGAAATTTTTTACTGAGTGACGGTGCACCAACTAAAGTAATTAATTAATGTGGGATTCATATAGTTTGATCGCGACATTCAGTTTTTGTATAAATTAAGCAAAGCAACTGTAACCATAGGTGAAAAGTACTAAAATTCTGAGGGGCAGTGCATGATTTTTCGAAGATAAAAAAATGGTCTTTAAATGGTGGTATGGCGAAAAAACACAATTATTCAACGTTTCTCATCGAGCACCATCCATTAACATCAAAAAATTGCGAAAAACAACAGAAAAAATTTCAAAAATTGAATTCTGGGGTACGGTTTTTTGTATTCGGCAAAGATTTTTCCCTATGTGCAAAGACTTTTGGGGATCGTCTTTGTACATGTACAAAGATTTTTGAGAAGACAAAAACTGCAAAAAAACTTTAAAATTCGACTGAAATTTTCGGCGCTTCGCGCCGAAATGAGCAATTGTATGTTCTATCTTTATAATGTCAGAAATTGCATTTGAAAGGAACAATGTCAAATTTTTCGGCGCTTTGCGCCGTTTTGAGACAATGATTAGTACTTTTTGCCGTCAGAAACCCAGAAATTAGCTAAAATACACTACCAAAGGTCGAACAACTCTGTTTTTGCCACACTAAAATCGCTACTGTACCATATTATAGTACCCAAAAATTTGTGTGCACAAAATGTACAAAGACTTTTAGGGACCATCTTTGTACATGTACAAACGGACCTTGTACAAAAAACACTGTTCTGGAAGGTTAATTTTGGTTTCTGGTGGGTATTCGGCCTTCTGGGGGATGCATACCACAGACCCCTTCCCCCACGCCCACGGGTGACTGTAACTGTCTTAACTGATAATAATTCACTTAGGATTTATCAAAACTGCATTTTCATAATTTATGAGGTAGTCGATCGGTCATTCCGAGAAGGGACATATTGAAGACTGTTGATCTGTTAAATTATCCGAATTGTTATGCTCTATTTGCTAATCATCCAATCAGTGAAGCATACGTATCTTTCGAGGAAATTATGACGAGCTAAAGAGATAAAGAGTACAAATTAAAGTTGAAATGCAACGTTTTTGATTTCTTACTCCGATTCAGACATACCCATGAGAGGCTTTGGGTACAGACCCCAGAAGTGCGTAGCTCGAATTTTTTTGGAGTAAATGAGGCATATTAAGGCCAAAACGGAGAGAAATAAAACTTTTCTGCGTAGTGCTTGAGATTAATCAGGCAACTGTCGATTATACTAGTTTTTACGGTAAAAGTTTATACCGATTGTTTAGGGCGATTTAAGTTCAAGAAACCTGTCTGGTTGACAATCGGACCGGTCATGCTGTGCACTCTACGATTCCTATGCATACATGGGCGCAGGGGGTATGGAGGAGGTCTGAATAAGCCCCCGAGAATCCGGCGGACCTCATAACAATCGATAGACCCTTTTGGTGCTAGTTTTAGCCTTTATGTAAGTCCCATAGGACCCCCAAAATCTGGCTGTTGCCAATATGTGCTCCATGCCATTTCAGCTATGTGATTCTCAAGGATTTTAAGGTCAAAAGGTAAATAAAATATTAACATGAATACTGGCACGAGACCAAGGCTTACTGAGGGAAATTTCTTTATGTCACCAACTTAGTAACTGAATGTTTTGCGGCTGCTCCAAGGTTACATACTTCTTACATGGTAATCTCATGTAGGTTTATCGCTGTTAATAAAATTTAGTTTTGTTTGTTTTACATGTCTTATTTAGGTACTCAAAGTTAACGCTCGGAAGAGAACCGGAGAAAATAATTTTGTGACACATATGCGCATTGTGTTGAAGAGGAAATATGGCGAGCATCCAGTCGGATTGGGCGGTGTATTCATGATTAAAAGTGGAAAAATCAAGATCCATGTCATGGTGAGTTGAAATTTTCGGACCGATCTTTAAAAGTTATTAGTATTATCCACATGTTAACGTAGGGGCTTTGAGGAGTATTCACCCCCAGAAGGCCGAATACCCCCCAGAAATCAAAATACCACCCAGAATTCGATTTTTGAAAATGTTTTTCGTTTTTTTCGCAATTTTTTGATACCAATAGATAGTACTCGAGGAGAAACGCTGAAAAATAGTTTTTTCGCCATACCACCATCCACCATTTTCAAAACCATTTTTTGACCTTTGAAAAATCTTGCACTCCCAGAATTTCGGTGCTGCCCACCTATGGTATTATCCTTTACGGCATTAAGTATTAATTCGTAATATCAAACGGGACGTACTGAGAGATAATCCCAAAAACGTATCATTTTTCAGAAAAGTCAGAAAAACACTTTATTTTCGCTGTAAATGGCATGCATTAGCTGTTCGAGTTAGTCTCGTTCGAAATTTCTCTGAGCTTTTTACAGCGAATTATAAAAAGGAATAATTGTCCAAGTTTTGAAACTTGTTCTGATACGTATGTAAACTTTTTGTTTAATTTATCGTGCGCGCTGTTATTTCTTTCAATTTCAAATTGACAGGGAAAACTTTTCTCGAGGCTTTGAACGTATCATCTAGAATAGGCTGAGCCCTTTCCAGAAGAAGTTCGCTGCATACTATGTATAGGTGCGCAAGGTCAAATTTTCATGGAGGGATGGAAATCAAAAACCTGGAGATAAGCGCTTTGTAAAAATGATTCTATAGCGAAAAAACGGTGGTATTTGTTTAATTCGAGCATTTGTGATAAATATGTAGCCTTTTTGAACTTACAAACAGCTGTATAGCCTTTTTGGGTTAAAAATAGCTATTTAGTCCATTTCGATGTCGGGAAAATAGCAATAAATCCTTTTGAAACACTCAGAAAAATATAGTATTTCTTAACTCGCACGGGATGTTTCTGAGTCCAACAAAGGCTATATAGCTATTTTTTAGCCTTAAAGAGGTTGCACTATACAGCAATGTTTTTTTCGCCAAAATGGCTACATAGTTATCAGTTTTCAAAAGCTTAGGGGGAGTAATACCTCTCACACCCTCCCCCATTCCCATGTATGATACTACATGATAAAGAGAGTCGAATTTCTTACACGACAGATTTCCACGATGCTTATTTTATAATTTGCAGGTTATTTTTTCGCTTAAGCCATTTTTCTAAACCATTATTGTTTTGCGACCTTCTCGTTGATAAGGTCCGCTGCATCGCGGCTGTTAGGAGGGTACAAGATCGTTTTTTACTAAGCAGCGTAACAATTGCCAGCATTCAAGAAATAAAAGAGTTTTAGTCGTTGCCATAGGTTCTTAGGAGGTTGGGTGGGGATTGATCCTCTAGAATGGCTACTGACCCACGCAAAACGGCTGTGACCCCCAGAATTGTTGATTTTCCGGAAAAAGTCATATAACATGTGCTTTTTAAGCGTTTTAGCTAACTTTTGGTCCTAAAGTGCAAATTTAGGCACTTCACGCCGCTTACTTTTTATAAAAATCAAATCAAATCAAAATTTATTCGTCATCAATGAAAGTGAACAAATGGATAAAATCTTACATAATAAATATGGTATAATTGCTTAAATAATATTACGATACTATGTAAAATAAAATTTGATGGACGCGGACGCGTAAGGCAAACGAAGAATGCGCTTAATTACGGCCCTTGAGAAAATTGACAAACTCAAGTTGTTTCGATCTTATCATAAACTCTTTCGAGTTAGGAGCTTGTATAACTTGCTCAGGCAAAGAATTCTGCAAAGAAACCACACGATTACAAAAATCGTATTTCCTAATATTCAAATTCGATTTGTTAATTATTAGTTTACGAGAGTTTACTGCACGATTTGACAGCATATTGAAGGTAAAAAATTCTTCAAAAGGCAAAGTCTGAAAATTGACGATGGAATAGACCATGCTTGAATCAAAGTAAAGCCGCCGTACTCCTAAGCGTTCAAGACACAATTCTTGCAATCTAAAATCATAAGATAGCGTTTTGTTACTAAATAACCGTTTGGTAAACCTTCGTCGTACATTTTCTACTAAATTAATGTCCTTAATGAGATAGGGGTTCCAAACCACAGTACTGTATTCAAGGATAGGTCTGACATAAGTTTTGAAAGCCTTGATCAGCATGGCTTTATTTCTTGAAATAAAAGTCCGAAAAATCAGGTTCGAAATTCTCATCGATTTTTTTAATGCACTCTAGATTTCAAATTTTTTGATATTAAAACACCAAGGTCCTTCATCTCAGTCACATCTTTTGGTATCTGAAAATCATCAATTTTTTTAACAAAACTTTGGGTTCGACCTTCCCATCTGTAAAAAAAAACATTTACTCAATGAGATCTCCAGCTGCCAGTTATCAGCCCAACCTTTGATGTACGTCAAATCATTTTGTAAATCAGTGAAGGAAGTTCAAGGCAAGGCTTGAAATCATAGCATCATCAGCAAAAAGGGAGATAGAACCGGTAGCTCGGCGGTCACACAAATAATTTAAGTATAGCAAAAACATTGTAGGGCCTAAAACACTGCCTTGGGGGACCCCACTCAAAACTGGAAGTGAATCAGAGAAAGAATCTCCCACTTTGACTCTTTGAGATCTCCCGCTCAAGAAAGCTTTCAACCAGTTCAAGCAAAAACCATCAATACCATATGCGCCCAGCTTCAATACAAGTTTCTTATGTGATACTGTATCGAAAGCTTTACAAAAATTTATGTATATTGCATCAATGGGCAATTTTTCATCCAGGTTTTTCGACCATTCATTTTTACACTTTAGGAGCTGTGAAGCACATGATCTGTTTTTCCTAAATCCAAACTTGCAATCACTAAGTAAACTATATTTATTGACTTATTGAGATAGGTCATTATGTTTTAATTTACTATTGGATCCATAATTTTGCATGGGACGTAGCAGAGGGATATAGGTCTGTAGTTTTTAGGGGATGACAAGTCACCTTTTTTGCGTATAGGCACTACAAAGCAAACCACTACAAAGCAATGCTTTGCTTTGTCAAATGTAGTCAAATTTTTCGGAATTTTTGATGTTTTTATGTTCTAAAAAGAGCGAGCATTGTCCGAAATGCAAAAAACAGTATTTTTGACAGGTACCCGTCGTTTTTAGCTTGACAAAGGCGCTTTAAAAATTTTTCGGGTCTGTTGACCCCGAGAATTCTCGTGCTCTATATCTATGGTCCTTGCTCCAGTTTTGCCTTCGTATCCTTAAGAGTTTGGGCGTCTATCTGACTCACAGAAAAAGGGAAGTCTCGAGTGGAAAACAGAGCAAAATATATGACTGCAAAAAAGGGGAAATCGAAGGTTTTTTGCAAAAGTGTTTGCAAACCTACAAAATTGGGTTATTTTTGTGTTGTTGACAGTCACAGCAGTCAAAGGCTATTTCAGCTCAATAAACTCTGGTCTCACTGGGCAAGACTGCCTCATGATTGGTTAAACCGTGGTAAAGCCACGCAATCTTTTTATTTTCCTTTAGCCTGAACTTCCACGACAACCTTTTCGAACGAAAGAATCTATTGACGAATGGCTTAAATATTATGATATGGACGCACCATTAATATGCGCCAGCGTTTTTGTTTCCTACGATCCTGTAAGCAACTCTTGCAATTATTATATAAAAAAGTAGTTCTTTTATCAGGGTTATATTATTCATGAGGCGTCTAACGTAAGAAAAAAATAAAAGGATAAGTGATAGTGAAAAATCTTAAGAATCTACACTTACTCTTCAATGTGTGATTTGCATTTTTATGACGCCTTTTTATCAATAGAACAGATCAGCTAGTCTCTTTCCCATAAATTCACGCTTAACCTTTTTATCGACAGTAAGCTGCCAAATTACCATTTGTGTTGATCCATTATTACCTTAGGTCGGCTTACTATCTGTAACAGTTCTTATTTATGTACAAATGCCCAAACTTATCTGAAACAATACTGCATGTATGCACCATATGTAAGTTCCTACCTCAAACCTCCAGGATGGTCTGAGCCGACCCCGCAAAATGCTGCTGTGCTGACCTACATAAGAATTTTAGATTCAACAACAAAAGCTGAAGGTAATATCATTTAAGCATTAGCCCGATTTCTGTGATTGAAAATATATCGATTTTATGAGCTTTGTCACAAAGAGTCAGCCATTCAATCAACAGTTACCTGAATATGTACATAGGTTTACATGTTCAAATGTATTAAATTTTCCGAAAATTACATATATGTATATTTTAATATTTTAGAGGAAGGGTATCATTTAAAAGGTAAAAAATGCTAGTTTTTTGACGTAAATATGCACATACACATATACATACATACCCAGCGCTGAGATTCGCCTGAAGAGTTTTTCTGTGCTTTCTAAGCCGAATTTCAAGGGTGAGATTTTGCTGCCTTTTTTGCGTGCACCAACATTGTTTTCTTTACTATCCACACGTGGGCATGGGGGTCTGAGGCCGAAGGATCATAGGTGGGCGGCGCCAAAATTCTGGGGTGATGCAATATTTTTCAAAGGTCAAAAATAGCATTAAAAATGGTGGTATGGCGGAAAAAACACAATTTTTCAACGTTTCTCATCGAGCACTATCCATTGGTATATTGCGAAAAGAAACAAAAATTTCAAAAGTTGAATTCTGGGGGTATTTTGGTTTCTGGGGGTATTTTGGTTTCTCAGGGGGAAGGGGGTGCATACCCCGAACCCCACCACGCGCTCAGGTGTACGGATGATTCTACAGTCAAACTTTAAAAACCTTTTCTCGTCTTTTTTATGATTGATTGAACGTCAAAAAATGGCGGTTTTGCCCGTACCTTAAATTTTTCATTAACTTATTTTTGACCTCTAATTTTTTTTTTAATTTCGAGAATTTCGGCGCTGCGCCACACATACAAACATAATTTAAAAAAATGTTTTTCTAGTTTAATTTATTTGTTCTTCGACGTGAATTTAGGGATATGACTTGAGAATCGAGCACACACATTGCTATAGCAATCATGGCGATGGTGGACATTATCATTATGATATTACCCCGCATGAGACCGAATACGAAGGATATTTCATTCCTGCCGAAAACATATATCGAATCGACCAGGTTCCTGGCTGATTTATCCAATACACACCGTATTTCGCTTATGACATGCTCGTCGATCTGTTGCATGGAATACTGTGCCAATATTTTATCACTTTTCAAAATTTTGCTGCGCCATATCACGTTTTTTCTCTTTTTATGTGTACCACTATAATCACAATCTGTCAGCTTCTTGTATAATTGTAACTGCGAGAGTTACACGGTAGGCGAACCTGCCTTAGCAGTTCGCGATAGCCATTACATAGCCAATACTAGTAGCTGTCTATGACGGTGCACTGTGGGCTATGCCTTCGGTCTTCTCATTATTTCCCCAAATTTTCAACAATAAAAAACAATTAGATACTTGTCCGGTATCGTAGAGTTAGTGTATGATAATAGTAATTGTTTAATGCATACACGCTTCGCATTGAATCGAGAACATTCGATCTGAGATAAAAGTCATTTCAGTATTACGTTAAATTGATCGTTGTTTTATTTTACTGTAATGGCCCTTGAGGCCAGTGTACTTAACGTCGTATTAGAGTCTGGCGTTTTTGCTTTTCGTTTGCCAGTCGTGTATGTGTACATATTCGTCTTGCGTTCGTTTTTCCTTTGCTTGTTGTCCGGCTACAGGCCGTGAATTCTTCGTTCGGAATAAAATATAGAAAAACCTACCCAGTGGTTCTTGGTTATACCGAGAGTAAGGTCGGCTACATCCCTTCGTCGAGGACTTCACCCGTTTTAGTGGACTGATAGGTAAATTCCGTATGATAGCTTATTTATTCGAAAATCATATTTTATTTCTCAAGCCAAAAAAATCGATCAAAAATATTATTTAATCTTTAGGGATGATTGATCAGCATAGAGCTCGTTGTTGTTGTTTTCATTGTTCAGCGTGCTACACAAATTAGGAACCAAAAACATTTCTGATCGGGCACTGATTGAAAATAAGTTAAACTTAGCCCAGGCTTGAGATAGGTCAACTGACCTCCGCGGCAAATTCCGAGACTAGGTAGGTAGCCTTAGGTCTTAAGGCGTAGCTGCTGAATCACTTGACGAAAAACAGCCGAAAACGTATTGAACATGAGGGATCGAAGCCGCCAAAGTCCTGTAAGGGTCCAAAGATCGAAAGCCATCCAGTGCCCTTGTACTTGATCGGGGCCAGCACTAAGCGCAGACTTAAGTACCTACGTACCTAGGTAAATCTCGAAGGCAAATGTTAGCCCCTCGCCCGTATGGCTATTGTAGATACAGGGCAGCTACATTTACATTGGACGTTCCCTCCTTTAGGCTGCTAGCTACAACCGAGCTGATCAATCATCGTAAAATTGTTTTCGATCAAAAATCATTTTGGCCATCTAAAAATGTGTAGCATTTCGTTCACCTTTGTTGTTATGTGACGCGATCATGGCAGTGCGCAATTTAAGTAAGCGTCCGTGGTAAAGATTTTGTGTATCGTGGTAAAGTCATAGTTATTTTTCTATTTCAAGTGAAATTTTATCGACAAAGGCAGCTCTTGCAGCTCGCATTTTTTCTATAAACGTCGACCCTCAGTGACGATTCATCATTTTTCTCCCTTGACAGCGAAATTCCGTCATTTAGGTGCTTACCTACCTGTTTTTCTAACCACGTACACGTTCTTGTGCTTTAGGCTTAGTCCTACCTGTTTTCGATCATTTCACGTCTGGTATATCTTACTTCACGTAAGGAAATTACTATTCACGTGGAAAAACCTGTTTTCGGATCAACAAAGGCCAAACTCGAAACATTTATTTTGGGAAAAATTTCGGCAACCTTTAAAATATATTTTGCAAAGGTCACATTTTCGACATTTTTGATACCTAAAAATGGCAGGAAAAAAGGTTTTGCGGACACCTTCGCTAAATTGAAAAAACCTTCATGCACCTACTTCAACTCGCCAATTACCTACCGCGCCTGTTGACTCTAATAGCGCGAGTAATTCTGCGAGTAATGACACAATGATAACCGCCGGCGAATAATGATACATTGCCCGAGTCACTAAATGCGAGTAATACACAGTCCGATGATGAATTGTTATTGACAACTGTCGCGATCGCGCATTAATCAAACTTTGATAACTAGATCGGACCTAACATTGATAATTCATCAAATCATACAATGATTGATATGCCGACTACTCATAACGGCGAATAATCCTGAAACCAGTTCGGACGCGAAAATCCCGATTCTGACGTCGAAAGTAATCATAGTCACAGCATAAATGCCGACCAAGAGCGTGCTAATGCTAATGCGACTAATGATCTTCTTTTGAAACTCTACAAGCTATTCATTTACAATTTTCGGATCTGTAGCTTGAACAAGATAAAAGGCAAATGCGGATGAAATCGTAAACTGCGTCTGGAGCTAAGCACTTATCTTAAACCCCAACCAGTTCTGAATCGCATGGTAATCAATACGAGCGTTAACCACTCAATCGATAGGCGCAAATTTTTCTGAATTCAATGCAAACTGCGAATCGTGCGCAAAGTACGCATCGTGCATCTTCATTGTTATCTACTAGCAACAGAGCGTCAAATTCACGCTCACCTTCGGAAACCGTTCCTGAAAATATAACTCAAAGTTGTACAAATCGCGCGCCTGTGATGTCTAATTTGTCACCAGAATCCTTTAAACACAGGGTTGCAACCAGTGCAAAACTCAGGCTTTCGGAAAATATACCTACGATTTCGCAGCCGTCGGTATCGATTTCGCAGACGTCGCGATCTCGACCATTTAATCTTTAAATCGTAATGCGCCTTCTTTCGTACCTAGCTCTTCTACTACGAACTCGCAGCAGCAATTGAATCCTCCTCTGCTGCAATATTTTCCACCTCAAGGCGAAAATTTACCTAATAGCTATGTACCTAATCCCATAAATGTGGGAAATACCACTTAATAATAATATTTTTGCATTCTTCCAATATCGAAATGCAACCTGTTGAGATAAATCTATCTGGCATTAACACCGAATCTGCACCTCCACCTGAATCATCCTAGTAGGAGAAGACATGTAAAATTTTCTGACGAAAGCTCATCTAACATTCATGATGCCAGCGCAGCAGGTCACTCGCGTCGCAAAAGTCGATCGCGCAGACGACGTCATCGGCATAGTTCAGGTTCTTCATCTGAAAGCTCTCGCGGTGACTCGCGTCTCGCTGATTCACTTGAATCGCGGACCATTTTTTGCAACAAATGCAATTTGCAATTGCTAATAAAAAATTTTTTGATGGCGATAAATCGGATATGAAAGCATATTTTGCAGAATTTGAATTGCTTGCCAATACTATGATATTGACAAAGCTGATCGTTTAAAATTCCTTTACTGGATTTCTTGATCTATATGTTTTTGCGTTTATACCGTTCGTTACCTGCTGACATACAACAATCGTATTCAAAGCAAACAAGCGCTAATAGCCGAATTTTGTCCAATGGACACCGGTGCGCTCTTTAATCGTTTTGTCACACAAACAGCAGCCCTAACGAATCAGTTAAAAACATTATCTCTCGCTTCATGAAGAATTAATTAAGTCTGATCCTTACCTTGAAATTGATTCATACATTTCAATAATTTAATGCGACATCAATAAAAAGAAGGTTTATTACCACACATTTTGAAAGAGGCATATCACAAAAAACCTAGGGCATCATTAGCTGAATTTTGGAGAATGCGCTAGCGCTGAATTTGCTAACAAAGAATTTGAGGATAAAGGTAGTAACGCCTTATGTATCGGTAACAGCTGCTCCAATGGCAGCGTAGTACCTAAAGATACTCCTCGCGCATCCGGGCAAAATGATCCAAATCGTTCACGTCATAGAACGTTTCATCGCTCATCGCGTGCTGAGGGCAGAAAGTTCTTCTCGTAAATATTGCACCTTTTGCAAGCGCATAGGTCATTTATGAGGAATGTTTCACGTCAAAGGCAAGAAGTAACTAATAATACTAATCAGAACAATCAAGCAGACGAAATAATAATTCTATGGCTCGCAATCGCAGCTTATTGCGTTCTTTTCGCGTCGAAATCGTTCGCCATCGCGTTCGAATTCGCAAAATGAACATCGATCTCAATCACGATATCGTAACCCTAGTCAACATCGCTCATTTAACTATGCAAATAATGATAATCCTTTGAATCAAAGCAATCACGATCGAATTTTCGGCAAAATCAATAATGATTATTACCAAAATTCAGCGTGCTAATTATCAAAATTCGCGTTACGACAATCGCTATAATAATCAATCGCGCCAAAATACACCTTTTGTACAATTTCCAAATGAACAGCGTGGGACATACTATAACTCGAACTATCGCAACGACAATAATTTTAATCGCCCTTATGTTACATATACCGCAGATAACCAGCCCACCATGAATGCGCCCCCACCGCAGCCAACCCTTACATCTCTAATGATGTAAACACGGTTACTGCAGAAGAGCCAGAACCTGTAGCGCGTCCCAATCTATTCGCATTCGCAAGAATTTCTCGAAGAATGCGAACGTTTACAACGTCGTCTAGCAACTTATGAAAAATTAATTTACCTTCTTCGAAGACGTTAGATCCTAATATTCCTATTGTAAGCCACGCTGAGACTAATTTACCCACTATTCTCGTCAAAGTTCATGGCGTTGAGGTACCTGCTCTCATAGATACAGGTTCACAAGTCACCATGATGACCACATCTGCATTCTTGCGTCTTGGTTTTAATTTACCACCTAAACCAGTTTGTAAGTTGTGCATGGTGTAGGCGAAATTACTGCAGTCGTTCGCTATAAAGTAAATATGACTCTAACCATCGCGGAACAATCTATTTCTACCTCAGTTGCTATAATTGATCATTTGCCGGAAGACATGCTTTTAGGATATGATTTTGTGAATCCGCACTCATGTGGGTTAATCTATTGAGCGTTGTGCTTTTATAAACGGCATAAAGGTTATTTACTCTCATCTCATGAAAAATTGCAATTTCGCACGAAACCCAACGCAACCACCTCTGGTGTTGTGTGTGTGCATGTTTCTTGCCCAAGCCTGTTATAATACAACCTAGGCATGAATTAATTACACCTGGCTATATAAGTCATGGTTCTTGCAATTCTGATTTCGCACTATTGAACCAAATCCTGATTTTATGGAAAAAACTTCACTTTTTGTTGCTCCGTCTATAGTCGATGCTTCACAACCCTTAATACCTATTCGCGTCTGTAACATCTCTAAAGCGCCAATTCGCATTGACTCTGGTGACATAATAGGTTCTTTAACCTCTGATGCAGAAGTAGTGTCACATGTCTCATCTTTGATGACAGAACGCAGGAACTTTTGCATCCAATAAATAAAGCTTTAAACGGCTCCGCCCCGTTGATTCTAAACAACAGCAACAAATCCGTGAATTATGTCTAAAATACGACTCAATTTTTGCACTAAAAAACGAACCTCTCGGTCGTACCCCCTTGATGAAACATCATATCGATACAGGGATAATCCACCCGTTGTGGGAAAAACTTATCGTGTCGAACATTCTAGAGGCTATATGCAGAAAATTATAAATGACATGCTTGCGGATAAAATTATTCGACCTACAACTATTATGGGCAAGTCCATTATTTCTCATTGGAAGAAGGACGGTTCCCTAAGGCCAGTCGTCGATTATCGACGGTTAAATGGCGTTACTAAAACACAAGTTTATCCTCTTCCGCAACTAGACGATTATTTTGATACTTTAGGCAGTGCTGCATATTTCAGCACACTAGATTTGAAATCTGGATACTGGCAAATCCCACTCGATAATAAATCTCGCGAAAAAACAGCATTTATATGTCCTGTTGGTCATTATGAATTTGAAGTTTTACCTTTTGGGTTAAAGAATGCGCCGCGGAATTTTCAAGACTAATGGAGCTCGTGCTCGCAGGTCTAAATTGGAAATCTTGTCTCGTTTACATCGATGACATAATTATCTTTTCACGCACTTTCAAGAACATTTTAAAAGATCTCGAAAATGTCTTTATTGCTCTTAAAACCGGCTTCCGTGTAAAGCCTGATAAGTACCATCTTGCGCATGCGAGGTAAAATTTCTTGGCCATAGCATAAGTGCAATGGGCATCGCTCCTGACTTGTCCAAAGTCGCGGATTTAATCTCGTTCCCGTACCAAAAACCGTAAAATCCTTGCAGAAATTCCTTGGTTTTAGTCCAATGGTTTAAATTCGTTAAAGATCTCGCTAAAATTGCTAAACCGCTATTCCATCTTCTGCGTAAAGATGTCGAATTTTGCTGGAAGGCTGAACGCAAACCGCCTTTGAGCTTCTGAAGAAAGCATTTACGTCCCACCTATTTTGCAATTACCAAAGTTTGACAATGAGCACCAATTTATTTTAACAACTAGCGCCAAGTAACTATGCGTTAGGTGCTATTTTGACACAAAAACACCATCAAAAAATCGTTTTAATTCTGCTTCCGCTAGTCGCGTGCTAAATTCTGCTGAATGTAACTATGCTACTTTGGAAAAAGAAGCGTTAGCGGTAGTGTGGGCCATCAAGCATTATCGAAATTACCTTCGCGGTAAAAAATTCGTTGTCGAAGCAGTCATCAAGCGTTAACCTGGCTAGTAAGCGTAAAAGACCGAGTCGATTAAGCGTTGGGGTCTCAAATTACAGGAATACGAATATGATATCGTTTACGTTCCTGAATTGCATATAATTACGCCTTCGTCTTCTCTCACGTCATCCTAAATATGATCATGCAGAACGAAAATATAAAGTCGAGCGGTGCTCGTATTTTTCCCCGTAATCTCGCATAATTTGCCATTTTTCTTGTTTTTATTGTTACCTCGTATTTTAACTCGTCAGTGTCTTTAATTTTTGCTCAGCATAATCATGCCTAATCATTCCGTGTCTTAATTTTTCTTGCTCAATTAGCGGTGTTACTATTATGGTACCTTAACTCTTTAACGGACAAGGGGTTAATTTATACCCAATCTACAAAATTTTTAATTCAAAAAATTCTTCCATTACCCGGGGACTGAAGGAGGCTGATTGGACAGCATAATCGAATATTATGCTATGTTGTCCAAGACTGGAGTTCATCATTACTCGGGCAACAATATAGTTCCTAGCGCCATTGAGAGTGTTGCTCGAGAGGTTTCCTGAGTGTGAACGAGGTCATGCGTTGGCCGTTACCTATTATCGCTATTTGTTATTTTTTTCATTCCTCTTTATTTTCGTTTTTCACATTCGCTCAGGATGAGGCGTTGCGGACGCCAGAGTTGAGGCGTTGCGAACGCCAGAGAGCCGAGTTGTAGAGCGTCGCCGACGCTAGTGTCGATGGTGTACCCCCGAAAAATTCTCCACTTTGTGTCAAATTTTTTTCTATACGTGGGGAGTGTAACTGCGAGAGTTACACGGTAGGCGAACCTGCCTTAGCAGTTCGCGATAGCCATTACATAGCCAATACTAGTAGCTGTCTATGACGGTGCACTGTGGGCTATGCCTTCGGTCTTCCCATTATTTCCCAAATTTTCAACAATAAAAAACAATTAGATACTTGTCCGGTATCGTAGAGTTAAGTGTATGATAATAGTAATTGTTTAATGCATACCGCTTACGTGAATCGAGAACATTCGATCTGAGATAAAAGTCATTTCAGTATTACGTTAAATTGATCGTTGTTTTATTTTACTGTAATGGCCCTTGAGGCCAGTGTACTTAACGTCGTATTAGAGTCTGGCGTTTTTGCTTTTCGTTTGCCAGTCGTATGTGTACATATTCCGTGCGTTTACGTTTTTCCTTTTGCTTGTTGTCCAGCTACAGGCCGTGAATTCTTCGTTCGGAATAAAATATAGGAAAACCTACCCAGTGGTTCTTGGTTATACCGAGGGTAAGGTCGGCTACATCCCTTCGTCGAGGACTTCCACCCGTTTTAGTGGACTGATAGGTAAATTCCGTATGATAGCTTATTTTATTCGAATATCATATTTTATTTCTCAAGCCAAAAAATCGATCAAAAATATTATTTAATCTTTAGGGATGATTGATCAGCATAGAGCTCGTTGTTGTTGTTTTCATTGTTCAGCGTGCTACACAAATTAGGAACCAAAAACATTTCTGATCAGGTACTGATTGAAAATAAGTTAAATAACAACTTGAGCTTGAGATAGGTCAACTGACCTCCGCGGCAAATTCCGAGACTAGGTAGGTAGCCTTAGGTCTTAGGGCGTAGCTGCTGAGATCACCCGACGAAAAGCAGCCAGCAATATTAGGGCTGAGGGGATCGAAGCCGTAAGGTCTGTAAGGGTCCAAAGATCGAAAGCCATCCAGTGCCGCGCGATCGGGGCCAGCACTAAGCGCAGACTTAAGTACCTACGTACCTAGGTAAATCTCAAAGGCAAATGTTAGCCTCGCCCGTATCGCTATTGTAGATACAGGGCAGCAACATTTACATAATTTTTACAACTTAGGCCTCTATCTTCCCTACTTACTGCAGGTCATGTAGAGATCACTGTGTTCGATTCTTGCTGCAAGATTTTTATTTAGCGCACTTACTGTAGTATGTCACAGCACTGTTTAGATGCTTGAATTAAGCTTATATGGACGCTTTAGTGCATTAAAAATGAAGGAATGGCGACCGCTCGCCCCAATCAACTTTTCTGTCCAGTTACAGTAAATCACCAAGTTAGGCATACTGTAGCCATCAAAAAATTTACTGTAAAACCTCTCGAATAAATGAACCAGACTATAGGTATATGTAGGAACTCATGGTATAGACACGTCCAACTCCAACAAGTACAATTGAATCTACCCCTACCAGTTTTACACGTAGAAAACTTACAGTCCGAGGAGACACAACGAACGCCCTTTCCAACCGATTGGAATTTAAAAAATTCAAATCATACCGTAAGAATAACTTCTGTTGACTGAATCTCAACCGAATTCAGGAAATTAAACCGGCGGCTTTCTTTGATCAATGGGCCTTTTGTTCTAGTATGAGTCATCATGAGTGACAGTAATAAATGCACAGAGGTACAACACGTGTTTTATATGCACATGGGAACAACCCCATTTCTACCCGTCCAGCCAGAGCCAGAAACTTGGCGAGGGACAAGGAATTTATTTGAACGGGAATACATTTTGTGCACAATTGAAATTTAAAACTCCCATTTGGGACTTTTTAAGTTGAACGACCACTTTTTTGCTAAGAAAAACCTGTCTTTGGACCCGAAGTACTTTTTGGGCCGAACCAATGAGATTTTCATGCTAAAAACACATTTCGAAGATGGACAAGTTTTTAGGCCTGGTGGATAACCAATTGCAAGCTGAACATTAAACAACCGCCTTATTCCGCTGTAAAGTTCGTCCGGTATGCCATTTTACCTAGAACAGGAAACACGATCTAGTAAAGGAAGAGACAAAATCTAAAAAAAGAGTTGATTACTTCTTCCACCTGAATTCAGCATCTAGTTTTTCTACTGAAATTTCATTCAGTTATTCGCACGATACTACCACCTTACGTAAGAGGTATTCTTTGTCCTGCATTGGTTGGTACCTACCTATACAATAGGATAATTTAAATGAGTCTTTAATTTAAAAACATTCTAATCGCTATACTCGATCACTATTATACTGTGAAAACAAAAAAAGATATCTAGCATGAACAATCGTAGCTATTCTTCTTTCTTAACCGACTTTCCGTCTTTCCATCTGGTAAACCTGATCGTGGAACCTTCTCGTTTCTGGGCTTCAACTTTCAAATGTGGTTTCAGCGCATTGCGTAACGCTTTAGCCGCTATTTCAGAATATCTTATATAATTAATGCCAACCGATCTCCAATTCATGCTGAATGGCCAAATTAAAAGTATATGTACGCACGCGTGGGCTGAAACATGAAAGACATGAAGCAGAATTAGGCCCAGATTGTTTTACAACGAAAAAGTTTAGACAATGCACTTTTGTCGAGGAAATTCAAACTTTGCCTTAATTTTTAATGAGGTAGGCATGCACATACGCAGTGCAGTCGAATTTATGGGGGGTAGGGTAGTATGCAACCCCCAGAATTCAATTTTTGAATTTTTTTGTTTTTTTCCGCAATTTTTTGACGCCAATGCGTAGTTCTCGATGAGAAACGTTGAAAAATGGTGTTTTTTCGCCATACCACCATTTTTAAGGCCATTTTTTTACCTTTTGAAAATTTTGCACCCCCCCAGAGCTTTGGTGTTACCCACATATGGTGAGCAGCACACCTGGGCGAGGAGGGGGGGGGGTTTGGGGGTGCACCCCCCAGAAACCAAAATACCCCCCCCAGAATTCAATTTTAGAAATTTTTTTTCGTTTTTTTTTCGCAATTTTTTGATGCCAATGGATAGTGCTTGATGAGAAACGTCGAAAAATGGTGTTTTTCGCCATACCACCATTTTAAAGGCCATTTTTTGACCTTTCAAAAAATCTTGCAGCCCCCAGAATTTTCTTGCTGCCCACCACACCTGGGCGTGGGGGGGGGGGTTTGGGGGGTATGCACCCGCCCAGAAACCAAAATATCCCCCCCCCCCAGAAATCAAATACTCTCCCCAGAATTCAACTTTTGAAAATTTTTTCGTCTTTTTTCGCAATTTTTTGATGCCAATGGATAGTGCTTGATGAGAAACGTCGAAAAATGGTGTTTTTATCGCCATACCACCATTTTTAAGGCCATTTTTCGACCTTCAAAAAAATCTTGCACACCCCCCCCCAGAATTTTCTTGCTGCCCACGTATGGTGAGCAGGCTGATTAGAACGTTGATTCCGTGATACATTATTCATCCACTTCGCTCACTAGAATAAACGCCCAGATACTTTTATGCTGGGGCATTATCAAGTACAAAATCTACAAGACAGCAACTGGTTTCACGAAATTAATTTATGTAAAATCGCAGATGGATGATAAAAAGCTAACATAATGATATAAACGCCAGTTCGAAATCGAGAAAAAATTATGCTTATTAAGCTTAAGCTTATTGTTCGCAAACTACTGTAAATAACCATGGTAAAATCAGGTACTTGATCGAAAATTCTACCGTCTCTACTACGTTTAGGTAATGTTTTGTTAAATTTAAACGAAAATTGCAGGCATGACATTAGAACAAAGTTGCAGATGTGGAACACATGAATTTAAGAGGGAAGGGGGATCTTCCACACTAAGTCGGTCGTGCCGCCATTCCTGAGAGACTGAGATGCACACGTGGGCTTGGGGGAATTGAGGGGGTATGTAGTATGCACCATAGAAGGGCGGCACCAAAATTTTAGGAGGGGGGTGCAAGATTTTTCAAAGATCAAAAAATGGCCTTAAAAATGGGAAAAGGCACCATTATCGAGCACTGTCCATTGGCATAAAAAAATTGCGAGAAAAACAGAAAAATTTCAAAAATTGAATTCTGGGCAGTGATCGTACGGGACCCCGACCTTGAAAAACCCCGGCCTAAACCCCGACCCCCGACCGGGGGCATGATTTTTCGAGTCGGGGTTAAACCTTTTTTCGGGGGTGAAATATAGCATTTTATTTGTTGGTACATAGAAGAATTGTATAAATAGCAAATAAATTCGGAACAAGGACGATTCATTCACCAGCAAAATTAATATGTTAAACTCGACACTCGCGATATTTCATAAGAAGGCATACGTGTTCGCATATTTTCCATCATGAAGTGCGCCGAAATTACTGCGGAATCACAGGCGTAGCCGGGGGGGAAATGGAGGCACATGCCCCCCGGAATTTTTCAGAAATTATGTTGATTTTTCTGGCGCAATGTGTCCAGAACATTGAGTTTTAAAAGGCACAAACGTCAAAATTTTCCGGCGCTTCGCGCCGAGTCATTATTATTTATTGTTATACAGATCCAATGAATTTAAAAGCTTGAATCTGTTAAAATAATCCAGCACTTCGCAGCACTTTAGTGATTTAATGTACTATTAGTTAATTGAATGAAACTGCATATGCTTGTTGAACATAATAGTTAAAGTGCGAAAATGTTTGCGTACCAATTTATCTATTCTCTGCTCTGTTTATCTTTCTTTAGAAGGACACATAATTCTACTTTAAATGAAAGGAAGGGCCAAATTTTCTTGTGTTTTTGCGCATTTTCTGTTTTCTGAACTAGTTAATGAGAAGGCCACAAATGGGCCTGAAAATGGTAAGAACAAAATTCTCATTGATACATCTTTCAATGACTTATTGGTTGCGACCCGTTGCTGCGCTACATACTTAGCAGCACGGTTTTTTTTGTATTCGGCAAAGATTTTTCGCGATGTACAAAGACTTTTGGGGACCGTCTTTGTACATGTACAAAGATTTTTTGGAAGACAAAAACTGCAAAAAGAGGTTCGAAATTCGCAAAATTCTCGGCGCTCCGCGCCAGAAATGAGCAATTGTGTGTTCTTTATATCTTTATAATTTCATAAATTACATTTTGAAAGGAAAAATGCCAAATTTTTTGGCGCTTCGCGCCGTTTTGAGACGATTATTACTGATTTTTGCCCTCAGGAACCTAGAAATTGCTAAAATATGTCACCAAAGGTCGAACAACTCTGTTTTTGCCACACTAAAATCGCTTTTGTACCATATTATAGTACCCAAAAATTTGTGCGTACGAAATGTACAAAGACTTTTAGGGACCATCTTTGTACATGTACAAACGGACCTTGTACAAAAAAAACACTGCTTAGCAGAGATCGAAAAACGCATTTCAGCTCAGAAGTTTTGTGCAGTGTAGGTGTTCATCAATTTTAAGTTTTTTTGGACTTAATCCAGAACCGAGATTTTGCCAATTTGCGAAAATTTTAACTTTACTAATTAAAAATTAGAGTGCTTTTTTTCAAAATTTTCGGCGGTTTTGCTCTGGACCCCGCTTATGGCGCTTGAGCGCGCCATCCCAGACCCCTGCCGTACAATCTCGTTCTACATGTTGAAAAAGATTTTTAGGAGGACAGAAAAGGTAAAAGGATTAGGAATTTTTAAAATTTTCGGCGCTTCGCGGCTCAATTAGTTTATCTGTTCTGTATGATTTAAGCAGCATAAATTGAGTTTAAAGAGTAAAAACGTCAAAATTTTCCTGCGCTTAGCACCGCCGATTATAGTCTTAGGGCGGTAAAATATGACTGAATTTCTTGATGCTTAGCGGCACTTATGATTTCCGAACTGTTTGTCAATAAAAAGGCGTAAATTCTACATGAAAACGGTAAAAATTTCGAAAATTTCCGGCGCTTCGCGCTATTGGCTCCTCTACAATCAGTGCGCCATGGAAAGCCGTTATGAAAAAACTGTGGAAGAATACGAAAAAGCGAGAGCGATTAGTGATTAAAATTTAAAGTAATGCTAAATTGCTAAAACCATGCTTGAACTTGGAATGAAAATAAAATGTTGAACATAACCACCTTTATTAGTGTGCTCTACAAACAAGTGAAAGTATCGTTTTTATCCTTTTCAAATTGGTATGTATTCATGCAATGTTAATTGTTAATCTTCAACCCCGACCCCGACAACCGGGGTTTTTCATCCCCGACCCCGATCGGGGGTGAAAATCTGACCTCGTACGATCACTGATTCTGGGGGAGGGTATTTTGGTTTCTGGAGGGGGTATTTTGGTATTTCGGGGGGTGCATCCCCTCAAACCCCCACGCCCAGGTATGGTATGCACCCCCAGAAGACCGAATACACCCAGAATTCAATTTTTGAAATTTTTTTGTTTTGGTCGCAATTTGTTGATGCCAACTGGATAGTGCACGATGAGAAACGTTGAAAAATATTGTTTTTCGCCATACCACCATGTTTAGGACAACTTTTTGACCTCTGAAAAATCTTGCGCACTCTCCCAGAATTTTGTGCTGCCCACCAAGTTGAGATGTTTACTCCACCCCGAATTTAAGCAGAAACTTGCTTTTTTAGGCCACTTTGAGGTAGCTTTTGCTATTTTGAACAAAATTTTAAAAAAATTGGTTGCTGCCACCGAGAAAACGACAGAAGCTTTGGCTTCGGCCGAAGCAAGGCGGAAAAAAGGCCGAAGTCCAGCATTTTATTTGCATCAGAATTTAGACAATGTGTAATCTAACTATACCTCAAACAACGCAATTCATCTCAATTTATCTTCTAGTCAGCATATAAGTCTTGTTGAAAATATGCTCAACACAGTAATTTTAACTATATGCACGTCGGAAAAAATTACTCAATCAGTGTTTTTTGTACTCCAAGTCTTTTTTACATTTTGTACTTGTAAATTTTAGGGTACTATAATATGGTAAAGTAGCACTTTTCGTGTGCTAAAACATGTTTTTTCGACAATTTAGCCGATTCATGGGTTTTTGACGATAGAAAATACTGAAAATTTCGGAACGACGCGCTGAAGTTTTGCCTTTTTAAATCAAAATCTGCCATTATAAAGACATAAAAGACGGACAATTACTCATTTTGACGCAGGGAATTTTTGAAAACTTCGAAGCTTTCAATAGTTTTTATCTTCCCAAAAAGTCTTTGAACGTAAAAAAACTTGTTCCAAATGTCTTTGTCCATCGGGAAAATCTTTGCCGAATACAAAAAAGCGTGACTCAAATTACACACTAGTATACTTCAGAAACCCCTAAAATTTTGGAGTTCAGCGGAGTAAAACGCCAAGAATAATTTTTAAGATTAACAACAGTGTTTGTCGTTTTTAAGTAGAAACAATATGGAAATCAAAAGTCTCTAAACATTGCGAGTATACAAAAGTTGCCTGAATGGAAGCATGTTCACATGAGCATCAACCGATTCTGGGGGTCTAGATAATGCAAAATCGGCAAAAATCGAAAGAAATATGCCAAAAATCTAATACGGGGTGAGAAGGAGCCCACACATGGGCGTGACAGGGGTATACACCCCAGAAGTTAAACCCCCGCAGATCACTATAGACCCGAGAATTAGTTTTAGTAACATTTTTGGCGATTTCATTTCCCAGAACTTTCTCGCTGCCTACTACCTATATCCTATACCTATCCACACGCGGGCGTGGGGAGGGGGTTTGTGAATATACACACCAAAAAAACCGAAATGCCTCCCCAGAATTCAATTTTGAAATTTTTGGTTTTTTCCGCGATTTTTTGATGCCAATAGTGCTCGTCGAGAAAGGTTGGAAAATGGCGTTTTTCGCCATACCACAATTTTTAAAACCATTTTTTTGACCTTTAAAATATCTTTCACACCCCTCCCCCGAATTTTGGTGCGGCCCACTCCATGTTGGGGGTCTACCGGATTCTGAGGTCCAACAGATTCTCGATATCTTAAACCCTATAATCCCACTACGACTGACTGCAAATTTTTCATGCAGTGAAAAACAAGATCCTTCAAGTTATCTCAACGAATTGTGAATGAATGAAATGTTGACGTCTGATCAGAATTATCCGCATGAAATGCTTGTGAATGGATGAATGAAGTGTCATTGAATAAAAAGTGCAATGAACAGCAGGAAATTAAGTTCAATTGGCAAAAGATTTTCCTTATCTCAATCCATAGTGCACAAGGCCAGGGTTGCCAAGGAGGTAAAATCGAAAATATGTATGCATAAGTTGTATTAATTAGGTATATTGAGCTGGGTCAAAAATGCTTGAAAATACACTGTTGGGACAAAATCACTCGACAATTCCAAAATTTTGAATCCTTTGGCGGGAGTGATGCCCCCTTCACCTCCTACGTGCATTAATGTGTGTCCGATACGTGTTAGTCGCTGATATAGTGAAACGTCTGGCAATAAAATGAGTGCTAATGAGGAGAATTAAGTGCGTCATTGAGTATAATTTTTGCAATGAATGATACTTTCCTATTATTTCATATTAATTCCTGGAGCATGACATGATCAAGCTTGCATTTCATATTTGCGAATCACTTCGCAAAGCCATATCATACTTATCAGAATAATACTGCAGAATATATAGATTCAGTCTTCGAGCTACCATAAGCTTAAAATTTGCAATTTCGTTCGTTCCCTGCAACCACCTTCATCCAAAATTTTGAGCTTTACATGCCTGATGGGGACCCCTGGATTTTACCCATCTTAAACATAGTTACATAGTATATACCTATCTAAGTGGTCTAATATTAATTGAAAACTAATAGGCATCTAAATTTCTTCGCTTTAAATTATTCCAATTTTCCGCTCGAAAATTCCTCGTATAAAGTTTTAAAACTAATTATTTGTAAATAAAGCATGGTAATATGCATAACCGCAAGAAAAAAGTGAACACAGGAAGTAGGTACGTAAATTGGATTGTTAATCTGTCAAACGCGATACAGATAGGATATTTGAACTGCACTCAGTTTATACAAGAGAATCCCTGAGTTCTGAAAAACTGAGTTATACAGCCACTTTAGCCGAAAAAGCATTGCTATATAGCCTTTTTTGCACTCAGAACATGAGCTATAACCTTTTTTGGGCTCAAACCTAGATATATATAGCCTTTTTTAGACTCAGAAACATATCATGTGAGCACAAAAATGCTATATACATAGATGTTTTCTCTGAGTTTCGAAAGGATATATAGCTATTTTCTCGACCCCCAAAGCGGCTGAATAGCTACTTTTGGTCCAAAAAGGCTAAATAGCTATGTTTAGTGAGTCCAAAAAGACTATAGCTGGTTTTATGAGCCCACAAAGACTATATAGCTAATTTTCTGGAGCCCGAAGTCTAACAAACCGTCTTTACGAAACACTTAGCTATCTACCAATTTTTGGTTTTCACATCCTGAAACTTTGCACATACAGTTCCATTGCAGATTCAAAGTGCAATAGTGAAGCTTAAGTGGAGCAGGAGCACGTACGCCAAACTCTAAAACGCTGAAGTCGAAGCATTTATTTGTCATAAGCATCGATACATGAACAAATTGTGGGAGTCCAAGCATAGTTTCCAAAGGTCCAGAGTTGAAGGCGGGGTGAAATCCCAAAATGGGGGACCAGTAAATTAGGTTGTGTATTATTATTAGCCGACACTATTTTTTGTACGAGCTTCTTTGCGCATGTACAATGAGCTCCGAAAAAGCCGTTGTGTGAGCGAACAAATTTTTGTAGATATACTATATAAATAAAATATACACATTTTTATATACTACCAGTGTGTGACCTGCGACCACACATGGGCGTGGGGGGTCTGGACCCCCCAGAAACCAAAAGACCCCCAGAAATCAAAAGACCCCCCAGAATTCAATTTTTGAAAATTTTTTCGTTTTTTTTCTCGCAATTTTTTGATGCCAATGGATAGTGCTTGATGAGAAACGTCGAAAAATGGTGTTTTTATCGCCATACCACCATTTTTAAGGCCATTTTTGACCTTCAAAAATCTTGGACCCCCTGAATTTTCTTGCTGCCCTCGTATGCCTGCGACCCGCATTCAGTCCATCCGGCCTGAATTTAGCTGATAATATTAGTTCGGCGCGAAGCGCCGAAATTTTCATGAACTTTTGATGGAATTTACACATAAAACTCGACTCGACTTTAATTTACACATAAAACATTTTTTGCAATTTTCAGCCAAAAATTGGTGGTCATATACCCCTCCCCCAAAAAATGGCCGAAAACCATCCGTGAAACACAGGGCTTTGGGGACTTTCCCACTCAAGGTTGGACGTACTCCTCGCCACATACCTCAAGGTGAGAAAATTTTGACCCACCCTCCCCCATTTTTGGCGAAAACTTGCACTTTTTTGGCTATTTTAGGTGTGTTTTGCCACTTTTTGACTAAAAATCGGAGCAGCTAACCCCCCAACCTAAAAATGGCCAAGAAGCATATGAAACAGGTGGTTTGCGTTTTCCCCAC
This sequence comes from Mermis nigrescens, assembly GCA_036768485.1. Classification (NCBI taxonomy): domain Eukaryota; kingdom Metazoa; phylum Nematoda; class Enoplea; order Mermithida; family Mermithidae; genus Mermis; species Mermis nigrescens. Next base: position 2,020,423 of record JAVLUZ010000157.1, on the reverse strand, counting down.
TCACGCTTTTACGCCCCGCACCAAAGCCTGAAAATTTGTGACCACCCTCCCCCATTTTTGGCGAAAACTTGCGCTTTTTTGCTATTTTTAGGTGTTTTTGCCACTTTTAGCCAACAATCTGAGCTGCTTACTCTCTCCACTAAAAATAGCCGAGAAACATATAAGTAAGAGGGACTTGGGAGCCATCCCCAACCCACGTTCTTACGCCCCACACCCTCACTCCAAAGTCAGGAAGATTTTTGACCATCCTCCCCATTTTTGGCAAAAAATCGCGCTTTTTTTTGTGACAATTTTTAGGTGTTTTCGTTATTTTTGGCCTGTTGCTAACCCCCTCCTTCAAAAAATAGCCAGGAACCCATGCCCGAAATTTCCAGCCGTCACATGTATGCCGAAGACCCATCTCCCTAAATTTTGAGCTGTTATATGCATCTTTTATATCATGAAATTCTAATAGTTAAGTGCACTTTTGCCATAGTAAAAATTAAGTTCAGAAAAATTCAAAAGGTTTTCACCAAAAATTGTCTGACAGTGACTTGAGTCTCGGATCCTGAGGGGGTAATATCCCCTCCATCCCTTATGGGGATGTGTGACTTCAAGAAGTTACGAAGACAAAAGCGTAAGTTTTTATAATTTTCCAAACCCACAAATCCAGCTCTAGTCAATAACAATTTAAAATTGCAAAGAAAGAATGTCAAGTCATGATAGCTCAATTCCTTTTGCATGTGCAGTTTCAAGCAAAGTGAGTTTCAAGCCCGAAAAATTCGAGGAAGTTAATAAATTTGGTATGAAGCACCAGAAAAATGGCCATCATTTTCAACCTATTCTACATATAACTACAATGCAGCGTCTCTAAACAAATAGCCTTTTGGCCTAGGCTCCGGTAAGAAACGCTGCCTAGGTACAGCTAATTCCAGAAAAGGACATCGGAGAGCTAGCATTGTATTTTAAACACAAATTTCTACTAATTTTTCCTTTATCTCTTAAAACTTTCCATTTGCACGTCATGAGCCCTAGAATTCATTTGCATGACCGAAATTTCATTTAAGCCGTGCAACAAAAGCCATGAAGCAACACTTAACCACAAATAACTAATTGTTTGCCTGTGCATTCGTAGACTCCATCATATGTATTCCACCCATTGCACTTTTTTCCGTGTGACTTTAGCACCGCATTTAAGAGTTGATACGTAATTATGTATGAGTACCTATTACTAATTTTAGGTGAAGATATCGCCAAAATTTCGTGGTGCATAAAATTATTTGAGGATAAAATTTGATTGCAAATGGTCATAAATGTCTAGGTCTTCAGCCGTTTCGCGTCAAATCTAGTATCTTTCTATATCGCCTGCTTTCATAAAGCTAAAATTAACGCAAATAAGGTCCGCAAAAAAGTCAAATTTTTCGTGATTCCGCATCAGTTTCGCAATTTTCTCTTCAGCCCTCTAAAACGCATTTTTGCATTACCTACAAAACTATTCAAATCCGTGCAAAAGATGAGAATTTTCTATCACATTGAAGTTCTAGAGCAATTTGTCAATAAAAATGCTGTGATCGGCGCGCCACGGCTTGAACATCAATAACAAGTAGGAATTAAATCAATCCGGCACGAAGCACCGGAAAATTTTCCAAATTTTACCTCTAAAACCCATTTTTGTATTACAAAAATTTTCCACAAATGCCAACCAAGCCCAAAATTTTTTCCATTTTTCCAAATTTTGGCTGACAAATAGACCAAAGTAGAAAAAAACGGGGCGCCGAACACTAACATATGTATAAAAATGACGATCGTCTATTCTACAGAAGAGCGCACACCAAAGTTACGCCTATATGTCGACCTAGCGGGAGCAATACCAACCTAAGCGGGAGCACTGCCCTCCCGGTAAATCTAAGCCTAAACCTTGCAAAAATAAATGACTTAGAAAAAAATTGATAACTGTTGCGGCTATACTTTGTACAGCGCGCTCTGTCGATAGCAGTGTTGCCAGCAATGATGGAAAAACCCAGATTTGAAAATTTTGAATTTTTGGATTTTTTAGGGTATTGGGTTTTTTATGGATATGACAACTAGAGCTACATACAGTAGCTAGCTAGCAGTGTTTTTTGTACAAGGTCCATTTGTACATGTACAAAGTTAGTCCCAAGTCTTTGTACATTTTATACATGCAAATTTTTCTGTACCATATATAGAACAGTAGCGATTTTAGTGTGGTAAAACAGGGTTTTCAATCTTTAGTAGCTTCTTTTAGTAATTTCTGGGTTTCTGACGCCAAAAATTACTAAAAATGGAAAATTTTTGTCTTCCAAAAATTTTGCGCACACAAATTTTTGGGTACTCTTTATATGGTACAGAAGGGATTATAGTGTGGTAAGAACAGAGGTCGACTTTTGGTAGTGTATTTTAGCTAATTTCTGGGTCTCTGAGGGCAAAAATCACTAAGAATCATCTTAAAACGGCGCGAAGCGCCGAAAAATTTGACATTTTCCCTTTTGAAATACAATTTCTGCCATTATAAAGATATATAGAACACACAATTAGGTAATCATTTCGGCGCGAAGCGCCGAAAATTTTTGCGAATTTCAGACCTTTTTTGCAATTTTCGCCTTCCCAAAAATCTTTGTTTATGTAAAAAGACGGTCCCGAAAAAGTCTTTGTACATCGGGAAAAATCTTTTCCGAGTACAAAAAAAACAATAGTAGCTGGGAATACTTCCAACAGCTGTAAGACACGAAACAAACAAAGAGCAACAACTTTATTCAGCTAATATTGAAACCCAACAACAAAATCGGTCGTTCATTGCGACTGCTACATATATGTATGTATCTTTCTCTTCAATGCTCGGACATTACCAGATTTTAATCAAAAATGCACTGGCTCTCAAAAAATATTAGGAAATAGGGATGCCATATCAGGCTCATAACCATTTTTCTATAAAATTAAAATTGCACACTTGAAAGCATGTTTAGAAATGATCGAATATAGATTTTGGAAAATCTTCCTACTACTGGTTTTGTAATTGACACAAGAACATATATGTGAGTGTAATTTTACCCAGCTACTCTATTGTATCCACTAGTGATTGACCGGGGCGACTTTTTTGGCAGGGGCTGAAAAATCCCTAGCCCCAGCCGGGGGCCGGTTTCAGACAAGGAGAATATTATTGCATGACACATACTTGGGGTTGGCTTATCGGATCGGTCGCAATTCTGCAGTGTACTTTACTTCCGCCTATTATTCACTTCCACTGCAATAACTATTACACAAGAAACACATTATAGTGGAATCGCAGAGATGTAGCAATAGGGCGGAATAGGTATTGGATGTAATAAATGAGACATATATACCTAGTTCATTGGATCGAACGCAATTCGCGCAGCATATTTAACATTTGCCGATAATTAACTTCCGTCCTAATAACTATTACACAAGAAACGCGTTTTAAAGCAGGCGGTTCCCATATCGTGAATGTAAAAGTGTTTTTTTGTAAAAATAATTTTTTGAAAACGTACAATTTCCATCTAGAAATTGAACGTATTTGTCAACTCTAAAACTTTTAGCAGCACTTGTTTACTTTAGGACCTATCAAATTTTTTCTAAGCTTTTTGATATTACGGTATAGGCAACTGCTTTTTCTAGACAACATTACAGTCAATGGATTTACTTTACGATGTTCGTGGTTTTAAATTAGCGGATCTCTACTTGCAAGCAACCCAGATAAAAACACAGCCATACAGTGATGCCAGGACCATGATTTGTTATGGCAACTATCCAAAGTGCCAAATTTGTGGCAACGCGTATGACTTTCAGAGGTCGACCAAAAAATGTTTTTCGCTGTCAACCATGCGGATTCTCTCATTCACTCAGATCGGATACCTTCTTTGACAACTCGCATTTGTCAATATCTCAAAATTTTTCGCTTCGCTATGTTTGGTCTTTGGACCGCTTAACGCCAGTTTCTTAGAATACCATTGCGTTATGCGGTTAAATGCAATGACGAAATAGCAATAAACTGTTATAAGTCTCATTCATTTTTATCCTACTGAGGTGGCATGGCTTAGTGTTTTACTCTGTGAACTTACAACTCGAACTGCAGTTTGATCCCAGAGCTACTGGTACCTTTCTAAGAAAAAAGGAAAAAATGGTTGCCTCAAAACTTGCCTATACCTAATGTTAAAAAAACTTGGAAAAAATTTGATAGGCCCTGAAGCATACAAATACCCTTTTAGCCACTAGCTACGAATAAATGAGATGAAAGTAGCATTTGGTTTAATGAGTCAAGTGAAGGAATCGAGAACATGCAGATTGTCCTGAACATTTATTCAGTAAAAGCTCATTCATACACAGTAGCAAAGATATAGCAAGGACTAAATATAATGGTCGAATCAGTACACTTCTCAAAATTAACACATGCCCATTGATAAATAATCTTGCAGTATCATAGGGTCCTATACAAAATACGAATTACACTAAATTTTTCGGTACTTGTGCATTATCCCCCGTCGAATTTTTTCTATCTTTTTTAACATTATGGTATATACAGCATTACACCATCATGATATATCTATCATATGATATAATCCTTGATTTTCTTCAGTTTTTTTAAAATTTTTTTCAATTTTTTAAATATTTTTTTTGCTTTTTTTAAAATTTTTTTCATTCTTTTCAGATTGATAATCAACTTTTGCAATAATTTACTTGATAAGATATAGGAAAATGTAAGTTTTTGCTTCAAATATACTTAGGCTTAGGCTTAGTATATCTGAAAAGGTGTTTTAAGCTGCTTAGGTCGAGGTCGCTCCCGCTTAGGTCAATGTATAGATGCTTAGGTCGATGTATAGATGCTTAGGTCGGTGTATAGATGCTTAGGTCAATGTATAGATGCTTAGGTCGATGTATAGATGCTTAGGTCGATGTATAGATGCATAGGTCGATGTATAGATGCTAAGTACCATTCCCTCATTACTTCGTTTTTATTTCTAACAAGAAGGTGGCTTAGCCGATTGGTATCATGTTGCGCTGTAGAGCGATAGGTCGGGGGATCGAAACCTGTCACCTGAAAAGTTATTTTCTGTGTGGTGAAAACTCGTGTGAGAACCCTGGAGTTGGAAAAAGATGGAAAAAATTCACCTCGTATATATACCCTAATGTTAAAGAAGATAGAAAAAATCGACGGGGGGATAATGCACAAGTACCAATTTTTTCCCGGCCCCAACCATTTTTTGACCTTGCCCTGGCCGGGGATAGCCGGAGCCCGGTCGATCACTAACTAACCACTTCCTCTTCATCACAATCTTGCTCAAATTCTGCTGACATGGAATCGCAAAGCTGCAGTGCATTTGAAGAATTGGTAACCTGTAGATAAGAAACCCAAAACCCAATGATTTTTTGCACCCAAAAAACCAGCCTTGCCCAGGGCGGATTTAGGGGCGGCCACCCCTCCATTGCCCAAAATAGTGAGCAAAATTAAGGATTTTTGAGCGATTTTCGGGTAAAGCGGCTAATTTTTCCGCCCAAGTCAGGGTTCCGCCGGCATTCATGTAGCTGGTTCACATATGTATTAACATGCGTCATATTATAACGTGTTGGTGTGCGGTCGATAGCATCTGAGGAAACGAGAGAAAGTTGCTGGCAGTCGAATTCGAAACGTGGACCCCTTGCTCTAAAGTCCAGAACCATAACCAATCGACCAACGGCTGGTTAATTTCGATAAAGATTGCAAGGTTTCCGTGATGTTTGGTGTTTTACCAGCTGATTAGGCTGCTTAGTATCATGGATCGATCGAAATGTTGGTGCCAGTGTTAAAATAAGCCTGAGTAATGGGATGCGAGCGGAGTGAGCGATGCGAGTTGCATCCCATTACTTAGGCTTATTTTAAACGCTGGCACCAACATTTTGGTCAGTACATGAATCTACAGGAAAAATCTGATGGCTGCCTTGTTTGTTTTCGACTTGACTCAAATCAAACCAGTTGGGTGGCAGCTCTCAATCGGATACTACTTGCTGTATACGTGCACTCATAACGTGGCTATCTTAATACATATGTGAACCAGCTGCACCAATGCGCGTTCCGCCCCCCCTTAGGAAAAAGGGGAAAGGTAAAATCCGGAAATGGAAATGGAAATGGAAAATGGAAAAAGGGTAAAAGCCGGAAATGGAAAATGGAAATGGAAAATGGGTAAAAGCCGGAAAATGGAAAAATGGAAAATTTCCATTTCCTATATTTTCCATGGAAAATGGTTCATTTTCAAAATTTTCGGTCGTTAATGTCAAACTCATGTCGTTTCTCACCAAATTTCTTCATTTTTGAAGAAATTTAGAAAGCGTAACTAAAATTGGAAAAGTCTATGAAAAACTGGAAAAAAACGAAAAATTGTTCATTTCTTCGTCTTTTCACTCAAAATTCTCCTCTTTTGAAAAAATTGACCTTCCAAATCCGAAAAAATCGTCTTCAACTACAACAATTTCGTCGCATATGGAAAATCGCCGGAAAATGGAAAAATAGGGTAAAACCCGGAAATGGAAAATGGAAAATGGAAAATTTTCCATTTCCTCTATTTTCAACGGAAAATGGTTAATTTTCAAAATTTTAGGTCATAAATGTCGAAATCATATCGTTTCTCACCAAATTTCTTTATTTTTGAAGAAATTTCAAAAGCGCAACTAAAAATGGAAAAAATTCAACAAAAATGGAATGAACAATTTTCCGTTTTTTTCCATTTTTTGTATACCTTCCATTTTTAGTTACGCTTCCGAAATTTTTTCAAAAATAGAGAAATTTGGTTAGAAACGACATGAGTTTGACATTAACGACCAAAAATTTCGAAAATGAACTATTTTCCGTTGAAAATAAAGGAAATGGAAAATTTTCCATTTCCCATTTTCCATTTCCAGGTTTTGACCTATTTTTCCATTTTCAGGCGATTTTCCATCTGCAACGAAATCGTTGTAGTCGAAGTGGATAACGATTTTTTCGGATCTGAAGAGTCAATTTTTTCAAAAGAGGAGAATTTTGAGTGAAAAGACGAAGAAATGAACAATTTTCAGTTTTTTCCATTTTTTGTAGACTTTTCCATTTTTAGTTACGCCTTCGAAATTTCTTCAAAAATTGAGAAATTTTGGTGAAAAACGACATGAGTTTGACATTTACGACCTGAAATTTTGAAAATGAACCATTTTCCGTTGAAAATAGAGGAAATCGAAAATTTTCCATTTTTCCATTTCCGGGTTTTACCATATTTTTCCATTTTCCGGCGATTTTCCATCTGCGACGAAATCGTTGTAGTCGAAGTGGATAACGATTTTTTCGGATCTGAAAGGTCAATTTTTTCAAAAGAGGAGAATTTTGAGTGAAAAGACGAAGAAATGAACAATTTTCAGTTTTTTCCATTTTTTGTAGACTTTTCCATTTTTAGTTACGCCTTCGAAATTTCTTCAAAAATTGAGAAATTTTGTGAAAAACGACATGAGTTTGACATTTACGACCTAAAATTTTGAAAATGAACCATTTTCCGTTGAAAATAAAGGAAATGAAAAATTTTCCATTTTCCATTTCCGGGTTTTACCCTATTTTTCCATTTTCCGGCGATTTTCCATCTGCGACGAAATCGTTGTAGTCGAAGTGGATAACGATTTTTTCGGATCTGAAAGGTCAATTTTTTCAAAAGAGGAGAATTTTGAGTGAAAAGACGAAGAAATGAACAATTTTCAGTTTTTTCCATTTTTTTGTAGACTTTCCATTTTTAGTTACGCCTTCGAAATTTCTTCAAAAATTGAGAAATTTGGTGAAAAACGACATGAGTTTGACATTTACGACCTAAAATTTTGAAAATGAACCATTTTCCGTTGAAAATAAAGGAAATGGAAAATTTTCCATTTTCCATTTTCCATTTCCGGGTTTTACCCCATTTTTCCATTTTCCGGCGATTTTCCATCTGCAACGAAATCGTTATAGTCGAAGTGGATAACAATTTTTTCGGATCTGAAAAGTCAATTTTTTCAAAAGAGGAGAATTTTGAGTGAAAAGACGAAGAAATGAACAATTTTCAGTTTTTTCCATTTTTTGTAGACTTTTCCATTTTTAGTTACGCCTTTGAAATTTCTTCAAAAATTGAGGAATTTTGGTAAAAAACGACATGAGTTTGACATTTACGACCTGAAATTTTGAAAATGAACCATTTTCCGTTGAAAATAGAGGAAATAGAAAATTTTCCATTTTCCATTTTCCATTTCCGGCTTTTACCCACTTTTCCATTTTCCATTTTCCGGCTTTTACCCATTTTTCCATATTTCATTTCCATTTTCCATTTCCGGTTTTTACCCATTTTCCATTTTCCATTTCCATTTCCGGATTTTACCCACGCCCTTAGGAAAATCCTGGATCCTGCCTACTGGCCTTGCCAGGCCAAAATTTTAAAAATGCCACAATTCTTGAAAAAAAACTGCCACCCCCTGTACAAAGTACATGGAAGTGTCCAAAAAACTGCCACCCTGTGGTTTAGCACAGGAGTAAAAAACTTCCAAAAGATTAAGAAACTGCCAACATGGAAGGAAAACTGCCAATGGCACCTTGAATGGAGCAGCACAGTATTTGTGGTAGAATGGCTGTAAAACAACTAAAAGAAAACCTTGTTAATGCGGTGCTTCTGCAGAATAGCAATTCTTACATCAGTAATAACATTACAGTATACCTATTAAGTGGATATTTCGCATAACATAAAGGCCTCCACCAGCAAAGAGGCGATAATGCACCTACAGTAGATGCCAATTAACCAAGCCTGTGTATAATCAATAAAACAGGTTATTTCGTCGCTATAGCCGACAATATGCAAACGCACATTATAGATAGTACGTAGGTACATACGACCATAGGTGGGCAGCACCAAAATTCTGCGGGGGGGGGGTGAAAAAATTTTCAAAGGTCAAAAAATGGTCTTAAAAGTGGTCCTATGGCAAAAAACACCATTTTTCGACGTTTCTCATCAAGCTCTATCCAATGGCATCAAAAAATTGCTAAAAAAGCAAAAAAAATTTCTGGGGGGGGTATTTTAACTTCTGGGGGTGCATACCCCCCCCCCACGCCCATGTGTGCATACGACTCATATATGCAAGTTCTGCGCGGAAAAGGCGTACTTGGAATGGGACAAATCACAATTCTTACAGCCCACACAAAATTTACTACTTATCCTCAGCTGACCTATCCTAATCCAATAATTGCGGTAAACTCATCCCCGTCAGCTCTTTACATAATACTGTTGAAAATTGCCCCATAAATACACAGTAGGTACCTAATATAGTTTTCAGGGTAACCAAAGGCGGTACTGTACTTATTCAAAAAACTACTTGTAAATAAATAGCGGAAGATCGAGTGTAAGTTTGACAATTTATTCGCAACGAAAGCCAACAATGCACAAAAACAATCGCACGGAAGGTAAAACGGTTTGAACAAAAATACACTTTATGCGAAACACACGCACGTAAAATATATCACAATAAGCGGATTGAAAAAGAAAATTAAGGGAACAAAATTATAACTTGTTGAAAAAGTTAGGAGATCCATTTGTCTTTCCAAGTAAGTATGAAGGAATAATAAAGTCAAAATTAAACCTAATTGACTATAGTCTAATTCACGGAACTTTGCGCATTAGAAATCACTTTCTGGCGAGTAGCTACAAAAGTGATTTCTACGTAGTTTACTGTAATACAAGTTTGGGTAGTAAAACTTCATATACTAATTAATTGCTATGCACAGTATCGTGTTTGCTGCTTCAGTTTTAACCGCTTTTGTAATCGATTTACATCGATTCACGAATTGCGATTCATGCACAAGGTTCTGCGATACAGACTATAGTTTTGATTGACAAACCACGAATACCCTGCTTTCGACCATTTGCATCAATGATTATAGCTATTAAGTTAGGCGAACACTTTATCCAAAAGCTTTCAAATGCAGTATGCTAAACATTTATACACAAGCAGGACCAAAACTCGGGAAGGGAGGTTAAAAATTGGCCTGCGCAAAATGCATCTCTTTTGAAGTCTCTTACCGGACTATGTGTGCATATCCGTTGGCATAAAAAAATCGCAAAAATAAAAGAATTCTTGAAAAATTGGATTCTGGGGTCTGCGGGAGGTTTTTTGGAGTCCGGGAGGGTCAAATCCCCCTAAAAGCCCACGTGAAATCGTAAAGCGCAAACTGACTATGTAATGTGCCTAGGATTAGTAGAACGTGTGAATAATCACAAACCAGACTATATCTCTGCAAGCGTATAAAACAGAATCTAGTAAAGGCAACAGTGCTGCTATATGATCATACGAAGCGGAGTAGTATCAGGTATGCAAGCTAAGCAGCAATTAAAAAATCTCAGCGTCTCTAATTATTTATATGATCATTTGCATGATATCCAGGCAGCCGAAAATCTAGTTTGAAGCAGTAAAACGTTATATACATTTTACTCTTGAAAACACGTGTGATAACTCTTGAAGTGTTCATGTCACGACTTTATGTAAATTTACGGGCATCAAAAATGGACAAAATGCAAATTTTAAAAAATCTATGAAAAATCGAGGTAATCTCTTAAATCGAATCTATATATATATATATATATATATATATATATATATATATATATATATATATATATATATATATATATATATATATATATATATATATATATATATATATATATATATATATAATATATATAAAATTTATTTACATTATCAAGTGGCACCTAAAAACACATTCTGAGTTCTTTACCTAACAAACAAAGTTTCTTGCTTTTTACAACAAATATGTATTATTTATTTGTATTTGATAATAACATCGATAAAACAAAAATTACAAAAATACAAATAGAAGATAAGTGGGGTGTTCACTTTTAATATTCCAATCCTGAACTTAATTGCTACATCAAATTAGATGGTTCGAATATAAATCAGCGTCTAAAGGGCTGGACCGTTCGTACATACTTCGTCAAATTAGACATATAAAAGCATATACGATAATATCAATAAATAAAAAGGAGCGAAAAATACATCTAAAAATCTGATAAGAAAATCGATTGAAAGGAGCAAATATTGATTTACTGAACAGCAAGAATGTATGGATTTTTTCCGATCAAACTAGTTCAGGGCGTGCATTATAAAAGAATCTGACCCAAATTAGGAGACTACAATGCCAATGAACCGATTTTCGAAGTATGTGCGACGTTTAGCTGAAATAAAAAATGATATGCAGACAAAACTAAGATGTACAAAATTACGTTTCTTGGTTATTTTAAGTGCTTTTTTCACCTTTTTTGGCTAAAAATTATAGGTCATTTATCAATTTTCATAAAAAAATGGCCGGGGACCCCTCCGAAAAATTCGAGCCATTACATGTATGTACGATCTATAACTATTTCATTCATGCGGTGAGGGCGAGTTTTTCAGCATTTGTAGCCCATTTTTACCATGCTAGTCTTAGCACCACACATGGGCGTGAGGGGTACCCATAGAATTCAATTTTTAAAATTATTTTTCTGGAATTTTTCGATGTCAATGGATAGTGCTCGATGAGAAACGTAGAAAAAATGGGGTTTTTTTCGCCATTCCACATTTTTCAAGACTATTTTTTGACCTTTGAAAAATCTTGCACCCCCAGAATTTTGGTGCTGCCCACCTATGCTCAGCACCCTACTGAAAAAAGAAAATTATCATTACCAAAACTGTTGATATTGCCAGTTTCTTCTATTGTAGTCAAAATGTTTTTACGTTGAATAAATAAAATTCTACCTTAGTACAATAATTGCGGAAAATAGTGAAAACTTTGATTTTTTCAGTACACATGTATAGATATGACCTTAATTCTTGTGCTTTAGGATCTCCAAAACCAGACTCAATTCGTTTAATTTTCCTGCTGTGGCATTTGCATTGGAAAATCGAATGTCAAACAACACTAACTTAAGAAACTGAATGATAATTAAACCTAAATCTCAGAACAAGTACACAAACATTCTTATCATACATCTTGAGAAAATAGATAAACTCCTTCAGTCGCAGACAATTGTGAAAGATCGTGCTTAGGCTAATGAGCAATGATCATGCTTCCTTTAAAAGAACAAAATTACTTAACTGGTTCCATTAGAGAAAATCAACGCTGTTGTTATCACACTATATATGAATTAAACAAATGCAGTAAGTTTTTCCAGGCCCCCAGTCGTTTTTAAAACATACCTCGGCTGGGGTCGGGGTACCTTAAAATGGGCGGAGATTGCCCTAAACCCGGCCATCACTAGTATTCACTACCAAACATGCACGTGGAAGGGGGTTTGGAAGGGCTTACCCCCAGAATGGAAAAATGAAATATTTTCTGGGGAAAATGGGCCAGAATGAAGGCCAGGATCGACGGAAATTGACCATTTTCTTCAATAGTACTTCAAATTGACCACACACTGTGTAATAACATAGTTTTAACGCCATTTTAGCGCTTAAACCCGTTCTTAAGATCATTTGAGCACAAAAAAGCCTAATTTTTGACCTCCCCCAGACCGGCTAACCCCCCAGATAGGCCATGCTGCGCATCTACGTTCACCACAGTAGTTACTAGTAAGTGGTCAGACAAAACATATTAAAAAACCTAAGAACAAATATAACGTTATATGGAAAGAGTGAACACAGGCAGTTTCTAATTATCAAACGATGGGAACAATATAGCATAATAAATAAGTAATGATATACAAAATAAAGCAATACGATATATTTACAACAATAGATATTCTTTAAGACCTTAGCTGCCAATCATCATTGGCGCATTGGCTGGATTGCCTACTCCGCCACGCAATCCGATTGGTTGATTTGCTCCTACAGGCAATAAAGTAGCCGGAGGCGGGTGTTGCCCAGGACGAATGGGCTTAGCTAAGAAAAGTATAATCAACATACTGCAAAAATATAGTCCATCCTGCATCAAGTTTAGTTCTCTTGCAATCAAGTGTGAAGCAATGTCTAACGTATTTTTTAGGGAACAATACTAAACGGTCAAAATATATAATCGAATAATAATCATTATCATCAATGTCAATGACTTGAAGTTCAGAGAAAATACATAATAAATAGGCAATTAGGATAGTGCGAAGCAGCTATCCAATTAAAAACAATTGTACGTGTAACATTTATCAGAACAGTTTTATTTTTAGATTAACTTTTAAAATTTATTTGTTTATCAGGCTGAATGCGACACGGTAGGCCCTCTAAACTAAAAGCTAATGTAGGAAAGTGATGATTTTTCAGATTTTGTGGCTCGGTCAAAGCTAAAAAATGTTAAGTTTCTTATTTTGCGCAGTCTGGTCACATTTCGTGGTCAAGTAAACACTTGTTCTGTATAATAACTGAGGCCTACTTTTGATGGGTAAGTTAGCATTCTTGTTATAAAAGTGTTTACACCACTAAGCCTGTGAAACAGACGAGATAATGAAAAAGTCACAAATTCGGATATCGTACGACCAACTTCGGCTGCACATTATTTTTTTGTTTGGATAGGTAGCGTTTTGCATTGTTTTGTTCTAAGAATGATAAAATCTTAAAAATTGGACAAACGAATTAAGTTATAAATACCCGTTTCAAAAAATCAGTAAAAAGTATCAATACTTTCGCTAAGAATAGCTGTTTACCGACTAACAATAAATTTTATGAGATGTCGTTAAACATTGTACCATTCGTATATTCTTGACAGCATAAACAGGTTGCAAGAGAAAGTTTAGATAAACAGCATTAATTAACGGCTAAAAAATAAAAACATGTTGATCGAGTAAACAAAGATAGGAATTAGATGAATAAGCAAAGAAAAAGTAATTTAGATTTATAACGGTCGAAAAATTTTGCTCAACATAAAATTAACAAATCAATAATTTTGCATACCAATATGCGCCGCAGGATAGCCACGTCGAGCCAAATTTCTCTGTCTCACTGCCTCTTTTATTCGTTCGACCTCATGCTGATACCTGTTTAACAGATATTCACCGTCAGTATGACTTTAGTTCATAACATTCAGCAATTAATTTTAAAGACATCTTATCATCCCAAAACCTAGGTACTAAAAATTTGTCCTTCGTTTTGTGCTTTTTGCTAGCGCTAAAAACATACATGCACATAGGGGGTAAGGGGGGTATTGCCCCTTCCCCCCGGTGAAGGATCAGCAAGACAGGTACTGACTGTCCGGCGATTTTGAGCGGACGGAACGTTTTTGGCAGCATTTTTGAGGTCAAAAGCAGTACAAACGTCAAAAATTTTCCGGCGCTTAGCGCCGTATTAGTATTTTTATGCATTTTTTTCTCAAAAAGCGCCAAGTTGATCAATTTTTTTATTTTTTAGTGTTAAAAGTGATATAATGCAGTCAAAGTGGACTAAAAATGCTTTTAAAGTGTGATGTTACCACGAAACAACGTTTTACAGGCTATTTTAATCATTTTGGTCGTTTAAACGGCAAAAAATCGTGAACATTCAATTAACAAGTTTGGATTTCTGGGATTTCACCCCGCCGACCGATCCTGACCTTGTGCATCTATGGCTAAAACAAGAGCCTTCTCATTTTCTTCACGAGAACAAGTATCTCAATCCTTATTAAAAAATAAATCGCTTTTCATTTTTATTACAAACAATCCGGCTAGTTGCGCAATTATTCGATCGTGAATCAAGTTAAATAAAAAAATCCATCAAGGGGCGCAGAAAAGGGCATACAAAAAGCAGGATTTTTTATATGAGTCGATCGATACGCATGCTATAGCAACGCAGCTAATGACAGTAAAGGATCACCTAATTTTCATTATTTTACTCTTTGCGATCAAATTTATATTTTTAGCGCTTCTGAAGATAACACAAGGCGAATTATTTATTTTGTCTTCAGCATTTAAAATAACCTTGTATCGCTGTTATTGCTCAACAATCACGCATTAATTTAAATAAACGAAAACAAACCCCAGGGGAGCAAAAGATAAGATATAACGTCAGCCGCGTTTTTTTTTGCAAAAATAAACTGAATTCTTCAAAATACGCGAAGTCATTTTCGTTGTAAAATGCATTATGCATCGCTCAATCAGTCATATGACGAGTGAATGTATTTCATACAGACCAACTGATCATCGTTTAAGGCAAAAAATTTTTACGACGCTGCATATGCAATTCCATAAGGGCAACCAAAAATATCGAATCAAAATTGTGATGACGATGCTATACGCAATTTCGACCAATATGCATAATTGCGCGAAAACATGATTAAGAAGCTGAAAATGACAATGATGAATATTTTGGTTATTTATGATGTTTTATCGTTTATGTGAACTTATCTCAGAATCATTAGACCCTGCTACACCAAGCACAACGCTAAACAGAGGAGCTTATTTTTTAAAAAACCTACTAAAGTTAAATGATAATGAAATAATAATGTAAGATTTAGTAAGCTAAATAGGTTGAGTGCCTGTGAGACACTGATTTTTGTATTCGGCAAAGATTTTTCCCGATGTACACAGACTTTTCGGAACCATGTTTGTACATATACAACGATTTTTTGGAAGGCAAAACTGTAAAACAAATATAAAATTCCTAGAAATTTTCGGCGCTTTGCGTCGAAATGAGTAATTGTGCGTTCTATATGTCCTTATAATGGCAGAAATTGCATTTAGAACGGAAAAATGTTAAAATTTGGCGTTTTGAGACGATTTTTAGTATTTTTCCTCGTCAGAAACCCAGAAATCAGATAAAATACACTACCAAAGGTCGAAAAAACCCTATTTTACCGCACTGAAAGCGCTATTGTATTTTAGTACCCAAAAATTTGCACATACAAAATGTACGAAGACTTTTGGGGACCATCTTTGTACATGCACAAAGGGACCTTATACAAAAAGACACTGCTCTGAAGAAAGTCCGGATATAACGCTGCATGCTTTTAAACTTAAAACTGAAGGCAACTAATTAAACGTTTTGCGATTTAACATAATAAAGCGCTAGTGCCAGTGTTTGCTGCATCAGTTAAAAAATACTTTTCTCATCTATTACATCCCCCAGCAAAATGGCTGCGAACACACCTGGGCGTTTAGGGTTCAATTTTTGAAATTTTTTCGTCTTTTTCCGCAATTTTTTGATGCCCATGGATAGTGCTCGATGAGAAACGTTGAAAAATTGTGTTTTTAGCCATACCATTATTTTGAAGGCTATTTTTTACCTTTGAAAAATATTGTAACCCCCAGAATTTCGGTGCTGCCCACCTATAGCTGCGAAGCCCCCATAATTGTCGATTTTTCGTAAAAATTACAAACAGTTTGCTTTTTTAAGCATTTTTAGCTCATTTTTGCCTCAAGTCTCAAATTTTCGGCGCAATACACACATTTTTTGAATATATTTTGTTCAAGTTTCTTAATTTTTTCAAATTTTTTCGAAGTTTAAGAAAAATATTTTTATGTCTTAGAAAGAATAAGCATTGTCCGAAACGTCTAAAAACAATGTTTTTGACATGTAGGTACCCGTCACTTTTAGCCCAAAAAAGGTATTGTTTGAAATTTTTGGGCCTGACCCCTCAGAATTTACATGCTGTACCTGTAACTATAAATAGCGCATTTATGTTAAGACGACATTTTCAATTCCAAAATCATGTCACAGTGCGACAATATGCAATCGTAAAAAGCCGAAATAACATTCAGAAACAAACATTTATCTCTAAATCACAAAGGTGTAATTTTATCCTGCGCTTTTAGACGCGTGTGTGACAAAATGATGAAAAATCGATATTATTCCCGACATTTATTTTTCAATCTGAAATGCATGCCATATCTTAAGCAAAATCGCGTCCAGCTTGTACGAAATCTAGGTTTAGTAAAAAAACGGATCAATAACCAAAAAAGGACCAACGAAAAATTTTAATGATGCTATATAAAGTCGGGGGCGAACATTCGTAAGGCATGGAATGTAACGTATGATAAAATAATCAAATGCGTAACGTGAGGGGCGAAACGAAACTAGTTTTAGAACACAAAACGCAATTACACTTAATGTAGATAGAAATGCGTAATTAAAATGTAAAAAAGTCGAATGTACTACACAGTGTACAGGAATGACTCAGCTCAGTAGACAAGATAAAGACATGTGTCAAAAAATATCATCTCGTTTAATATCTAAGGGGAAAAAAACACAACCGGTTTATTCTGGGATGTCGGGCTTTGATTTGGTACAAAAAGGGCGGTCGTGAAAAAGTCAAACAGAATATGTTTATCATTATTGTTTACTATAAAATTGTTTCTTCGTTAATGTGTTACGACAGCTTTACTGAAGATGTTCATAAAATCTCTGAAATTTTAGAACAGAGCGTGTCATTTATTTGTAAGGCAGAACCCGTGTACTTTTTGACTGATACACAGATTTCAATTTCTACGCATCATTGATCGAAATCTGAATTTATATTCAAAAAACCAAAAAAGGAAACAATCTTTTTAGATTGAAAACTGAGGAATAAAAAAAGACATGAATGAGAATCTCCATACATATTTAATAGGATGTCCCGAGCCTCGGCCCCAGTGCCAAGGCTTATGCCCCGGCCCCGGGACGCCAGGGCAAGGCTTGCCTCGAGCCAGGGCTAAAACTTTTGTTATTGCGAGTAAAAAATTTCAGTATATATAT
Organism: Mermis nigrescens; assembly: GCA_036768485.1. NCBI lineage: Eukaryota > Metazoa > Nematoda > Enoplea > Mermithida > Mermithidae > Mermis > Mermis nigrescens. The sequence goes on along the minus strand of JAVLUZ010000157.1, from coordinate 2,002,780 downwards.
CTTCTGAAATCAATCTAAACCATTGCAAGAATGCGCACAAATCAAATATTCAAGAATCTGATGAATTCAAAAAACAAAATCTGATAGTTGGACTGTTTTTTAGCAAAAATATAGACTTGTATGTTTATCTAACTTATTTGATTACAAATCCAGCGTATTTTCCATACCTTTCTTTAGAAGAGTGAATGAAAATCAAAATTTATGTACTGAGTAGCTGTGTTTGTTCGGTTGGACATGAACATATTGTGATGCATTAATTTTATACGTAGTTCATCTCAGAATAAGTACTCTAACATAAAGTTTTATTTTATTCTGTTAGGTATTATAAATGAAATTCGAATGATCTGTTAACCTTGGCCGGATATAATGCAGAAAAATTGATTAAGTTACGAGCTTTGTACGAAAGTGAGATTCAATGCTATGATTGCAGGTTACTGACGTCCTGACCTATCTTAAATGATCTACAGTGCTACTGTTTTGCGTCAAGTGCTAATTTTTTGGTCGTTACTCACAAACGAAATTTCCAGAAATGCTTACCGCAAAAGTCGCAATTTTCACCTTGAAAAATTTTTTTTCATTATTAACTTGTAGATTTCCTCACTATTTTAAACCTCTCCGAAAATCGCTAACTTTCGATTTCGCGTCATGAATTCTAATTATTCAAGTTTAGGTACTGATTAATAATCAGGAGCGTAATTGATACTTTTCAAAACGTTTTTCTTATTCATACAGTTTTTATTTCAAAGCCTTTATGAGATTAGAACCCTTGAATTTTCTCCTCCTTTGCATCTACATTAATAAGCATCACTGCAGAAAATATCATCAATAGTCTTAAGAGTACACTTATAGGGTCAGCATACATTAGTATACAAAACATATTGCCGCGGCACCAGCCCTGGCCGAGGTGCCGAGGCATAATCCCCGGCCCCGGCTAAAAAGTCGGCCCCAGGAAATCCCTAATATATACTGTTAATTGTCTGCAAATGGCATGAAGTGATTTAGTACTTTTTAAGTGCCTGAAATGTCAGCATATGAAGACTGGTTGGTTTATACATAAGGAAGCAAAGAATAGAGCATTTCCACTTCTGGCATTGCACTTATAACAAAGACTATCGAAATCAGCCAAAAAGGCAACTAGTCGATATAAGAATAAGATCGCATAAAAACAACAGCATGCTATATTCTGAAATGAGAGCCTCTATGTGGATGGGTTTTTTGAGCAAGTCACGCACAGTAGATGAGCATAGTGAGAAAGCATGTCTCGTCGATTTGGGATAAAACAGCGCCCATATGCTAATTTAGCACGCGAACTTCACAAGACTTTAATAAGCAACACAAAGATATACAAAGGGTGTCCCACGTATTCGCGATTTTATACAAGCGCTAAAAAACAAAAAAGAAATCCTGTAAGGAAATATTTCCTAGTTTCCATAAAGGAGTTTACTCAACAGGTAGCTTACTTCATCAATTTGTATCCACACATGGGCTTGGGGGTTTGAGGTACACATCCCCCAGAAGTTGAAATACCCCCCCCCCAGAAATCAAAATACCCCCGCAGAAAAAATTTTTCTTGCTTTTTTTAGCAATTTTTTGATGCCATTGGATAGAGCTTGATGAGAAACGTCGAAAAATGGTGTTTTTTGCCATACGACCACTTTTAAGACCATTTTTGACCTTTGAAAATTTTTTCACCCCCCCAGAAATTTTTTCACCCCCCAGAATTTCGGTGCTGCCCACCTATGTTTGTATCGTTGAAAATTTAGTTCCCAAGCTCCCTGTCATTACAGAGGATAAAGAGTATAAATATCGAAAAACAAAGTCGAAGGTAACAAAAAAGACTAGATCACAAATGAAATTTTTTAGAATCGATCTGTATTGAATCCAGCGGCATCGAGAGCTTAAATATTACAACCTCGCTAATGTTAGAACTTATCTAAGCAGCACTACGATATAATCAATGTTGAATAGGAATTTTTTATTCAAGGCATTTAATGCGAAGCTTGCAGCTACACATCCTTACCATACCATGACCAGTACACATCTTGCAGAAATACAAGTGGGGGTTGAAACCAAAAGTATTCTTGGTGACATAGGGGGTTCGTAGGCATTTACCTCCAGAATGGCTACTGACTCCGCAAAGACTGTGATTCCCCGACTTTGTTGATTTCTCAAAAAATCGTAGAAATGTGGCTGTTTTAAGCGTTTTAAGCTAACGTTTGACTCAAAGTGACAAAGTTTCAGTCCCTTCGCGCTATGAATGCTAATTTTTTGCAAAAATTGTCTGAATCTACTCATTATTTTTTCGAATTTTAGGTTTCTTGAGCTATTATAGAAAAAACGAGCATCGTCCACAACTTTAGAGAACAGTGTTTTTGACGTACCTATCGTTTTAAGCCTAAAAGACACTTTTGTAGAATGTTATCAGGCTGAATTTTAGAATTTCCATGCTGTACACGTTTAGTCCGAGCATACATGAGCAGGCTTAACTGAAGGACTGGAGTGATTAATCGTAGGAGCGAAAAAAATTTTCGACATTTATCACAGTGTATCAAAAGGTCGCGGAAAAAGTTCAAAAACTGAATTCCGGGGTGGGTATAGAGGTTTTGAAATTTCAGAGTTCAGTCCTCAACCGCACGTCTACGCGGTTTATGTCTTTGCTCTACAAAAGAAAAGGAGAACATTTTGAGGGAAAAGGCTAAATTAAAGCCATGAAGACGGAAATCAAAGCCGGTAAAAAATCAGCTGCATAGACGTGTTATTTTACAATTTTAATTTGAATGTCAATTTAAGTTAATTTTACAATATCAATTGATTTAAGCCGACTGGCCCCATTTACTCCGGCTCACTTAAACCAACCATACTCAGCACATATGTATGAACGGCACTCGTCATGTTGAGAAAGCTACGAACATACGAATGAGCAAAGCATTTACGAGTATGCATGCATTCAGTGGCGGATCTAGGATCTTCCTAAGGGGAGGGGGCCGGAGGGCGGTACGTCAACTTTTCCAAAATCAGTCCAAAATAAGTCTAAAAATTTACCCTTTACGTGCGAAAAAGCGTTTTTTCGGCGTTTCGTGTTGTCTGTCTACTTTTATTTAAAATCGCTTTTGACGCAACCTTTTTCTCAAAAAGATTTGAAATTTTCGACAATTTTGCTCAAAAAATCATTAAACTCATTCGGTTTTAGCAAAAATTAGGCGCGAAGCATCACAAAATTTGTGAAATTAAACGCAAGAACCTTAGAAGCTTGAATTACTGCTTCATCTCCTGTACTTTTGTAGCATTTGACGCAGAACGTCGACAATTTTCAGAAATTAAGCTTGAAAATAAATCATGCTATTGACATTAAATACCAAATTAATTACTCATTCACGCTCCCCAGAAACTCGGTTCACTCCTCCCAGAACTTTTCATCGTAAGCATGTATGATACCTAAAGAAAACAAGCTTGCTCGGCTACAAAGATGCACAAGGTCAGATTATCCAGGGAGGGGCGAAATCAGGGAATGATATGACAAGATTATATTTATTAGGTGAATCAGACAGAATTCAGTTGAAAAGACAATATTATGGGTAAAATTCATCCAACAGTACCTGATCTTTCGGACCCCTTCAGCGGAGGGTAATATCCATAGGTGGGCGGCACTAAAGCTCTGGGGAAGGGGTGCAAGATTTTTTCAAAAGTCAAAAAACGGCCTTAAAAATGGTGGTATGGCGAAAAAAACCGTTTTTCAACGTTTCTCATTGGCATCAAAAAATTGCGAAAAAAGCAAAAAAAATTAATTGATTTCTGGGGGGGTATTTTGGTATCTGGGAGGTACATACCCCCCAAACCCCACAAGCCCAGGTATTGTAATGACCTCTCAACCCTCCCTATGTATGTGTATGCGTACATGGACAAAGGCCGGTCTTTTTTGGCGCACTGAGTTTTCCTTAAATTTATTTTGAAAATGTGTGAATGTCTTCAATTATTACATAATACTATTTTTTATTTTTTCGTTTATTGTCAGATAACGAAGAAAAACTCACTTCTTTCTATCCTTCATCGCCGATTCTTTAGCTTCTTTCAAAGACGTTTCTAAACTTTTTACACGCTCCATCGTAGCTCTAAGTCGTTTTTCCAACTTAGGCAATTCGCATCGCAAATCAGCGTTGTCGCGCACTAGCTAAAACCATGCTTCAAAATTCTATTTTATTTTTTAAAAAAAATGGAAACTACCTAGCGAACCAGAAACAATTTCAAAAAATGCGTAACCACGTTTTTTTTTGTATTCGGCAAAGATTTTTGCTGATGTACAAAGACTTTTGGGACCGTCTTTGTGCATGTAAAAAGATTTTTGGAAAGACAAAAATTGCAGAAAAGGTCTAAAATTCGAAAAAAATTTCGCGCTTCGCGCCAAAATGAGTAATTGTGTATTCTATATATTTTTATGATGGCAGAAATTGCATTTAGAAAGGAAAAATATCAAATTGTCGGCGCTTCGCGCCGTTTTAAGACGATTCTTAGTGCTTTTGTCCCCAGAAACCCAGAAATTAGCTAAAATACACTACCAAAGGTCGAGCAACTCTGTTTTTACCACACTAAAATCGCTACCGTACCATATTATAGTACCCAAAAATTTGTGCGTACAAAATGTACAAAAACTTTTAGGGACCATGTTTGTACATGTACAAACGGACCTTGTACAGAAGAAACACTGTGCGGAGCACAACAATAATTAACTCAAATAAAATAAATTAAGCATATACATATAAACAGCTTTAAGTGTGCAAATTCTTACATATAATTACTAAAATATTAAGCATAAATGCACAATACGGACGTTTAAGGAGGAAAAATAAGACGCAGCTTGATCCATTTTATAAATGATGCTAAGTTACAACAAACTTAAAGAAACGAAAACAAGGAAGTGAAGAAATTCAGCAATTCATCATTCAAAGTACATAAATGCAACCATACATACATGCATGACCTTTAGCCTCCTAAACAGGTTTTCACCCCATTCCTTGCGAAAATGTTTACGACACCTTCAGGATTTGTGACTTGAAAAAATCGTAAAAAATATCGCGTCTTAGGCGTTTTAGTAATTTTTTTAGTTCGAACAGTAACCAGGCAATTTTTTCGACGCTTCGCATAAAATAACCATTTATGACAATATTTTGTTCAATTTCATTGAATTTTTCAAACTTCTTCAACTTTTTCATGTTTTTATAAAAAGCATAGTCAGAAGCGCCAAAAAATGATCTTCTGACGCACATTCATCGTTTTAAGCCCTAGAAGACAATTTAAAAAAATGCTATCACACCCCTCCAAAGTCCCATGCTCTGCATATATGTATGAATGAAATCTGATGCGCGGAGATTATTTTAATTTACACTAAAATATACCCCCATCCTTGAAAGAGTTTTTCGAGCCCGAATTTCGACGGGCTTGAAAGATTGAAACGAATCCGAACGTTTAAAGATGGATTTAATATCTCGAAATGAAGAGGACTGAAACAAGAAGCAAATGACGAAAGATTTGGATGCTTAGCTAATATTATCTTTGCATAAGATTGTAAACTAAGAGCAGAAATAAAAGTTTAATTAGTCAGCAAAAAGAAAGTAATTGAAACAAAATACTTTGAACGAAAATTTTCAAAGGAAGGTTAGGAAGACTTATAAAATACATATAAATTTGAGGATCGACTGTTTATATGGTTTTTTTACCCCTCTTTTTGTCTATTTTTCTATATTTACTGCTGCTTGCTCCTTCGCGTTTCACATAGACTCTTGCGTCTAGTAAAAGCCAGTAATTTATCATAATATAATTCTTTTTTAGATACATTTTTGCTGTTTCTCCCGTCTTTTTGTCTATTTCTTACTAAGACGAGCTTCGCGTTAACTTCGTTCTCCTTTTTTCATTTATTAATTAATTTATTTATGTTTTGATATTTTCTTAATTCAAATTTTATTGTTCTTTACATTTTTGTTTGTCTACCTTTAATTTTTTTCTCTTTCAATCTCTATTCATTTTATCGTATTGATGACTTCCTATTATTACGTACAAAAGACTCCTGAACCGAATCATTAACGATAGAATGCCCATGAAAAGAGGTTTTACCTGTTTGTGAACTTTCGTCAATTGGTCTAAATTGTTCTCTAAGAAAGATATTTTCTGCTTCTGAGCCACAGCTGACATAAACTCTTCGTCGTCTTGGGCGGCCGGCGTACGCTTTATACGCTGCTGTAAATCTTGGATGAATAACTTGCGCAAATTATGCAACGTTTGCAATTCTTTGGCTACAGTATCCTCCAAACCTGCGATCGGAAATTTACCTTGTGAAAAAACATGCGAGAGAGGTAATCAAATTATTAGGAATAAGGTATTAAGTTAGAATTTAGAAAAACATCAATGCTGCTTAAATGTTTTAGAAATGCTCAACCTTCTCCACACTTGTGGAGTGGCGTGGGCATATAGTACTGGCCTCTAAAAAAACCATTTTCATGTTTTTTGGCTTATAACTTCAGAACATATAGCATTGAAGAAGTCAACAAACACCTATTTCTGACAGCTTCCCTAGGCCTATAACTTCCTGCATGGAAGAATTTTTAAGCGCCATATTTCATAGCAAGCTTGTATGAAATACGAAATTTTAAATAAAAACCGCTTTTTCCTAAAAAACCATGGGAAATAAAAAACCACCCCAGAATGTTATGCGAAGTGCATGGTTTGCAGCGTAAAACAGTTAGTTGACCTTAAATGATCACATTTTCGAAAAAAATTCATTTTTTACGATATTTCCGTTCATTTTATCACATTTATATAAAAATCAATAATTTTTTCTGAATTTCATAAAGTTCTATAAATTTCACAAATAAAGTCCTAAAGTGATAAAAACGACTCTACATCCTCTGCAAGAAATCAGTGCAAAATTATGCAACTTGATGAAAAGTAATTTCGTTGCCATGGCAACGTATACTTAGCATTGGCCTTTTTAGGTTACAGTGGTTTTTTAGGTTACAACCGAACTTTTTTGGCAGTTTTTGGGGTAATTCTTATTTTTTGTGAAAAATAAATATCAGGCATCATGAAAGGTGCTACGAGGCACATTCCTGCTAAGTTTTGTAAAAATTGGCGCTGGTTTTTTTAGGTTACAACTGGTTTTTTTTAGGTTTGACTTTGAAAGTATACTGTAGCTATGTGGATGACATAGGAGAACTAAATTTTTTTCTGACATTAGTCTGCAAGGGAGCCTAACGTGAAAAACATAAAAGATTCCAGCAAATATGAATACGGGTAGAAATATTGACCCTAAAAAATGCTTTAAAAAATCATAAAAATGGCAATTTTTAGAACTTTTCGACAAATTTATATCTCAAGTTTCTGAATGATCCGGAAAGCGCGACCAGGGGTCAGTTGTAATCCTAACGGCATAGCTTGTTCGCCAGTATAATATCATCACATCTCCTTTTGGTTATGGAAAAAGGGTGGTTTTTTTAGGTTACAAATGGACTGGTTTTTTTAGAGGCCAGCACTACGTGTTTTTGGCGGGGGCTGAGTAGGTTCGAACTCCAGAATGGCAACTGACTGACCTCCTGCGAAATGACTGCGACCTCCAGAATTGTCGATTTTCCGTAAAAATTATTAAAAAAATGTACCCTTTTGCGCGTTTTCAGTTAATTTTTTGGCTCAGAAGCCTCCAATACATAATTTTTGACTATATTGTGTTCAATTTACTCGATTTTTTTAGATTTTTTTGAGAGTCGTGTTTCTATGTTCTAAAGAGAACGAGCCTTGTCCAAAACGTAAAGAAAGTGTTTTTGACGTGTACGCATGGTTTAGTAAAAAATAGACACCTTTCAAAAAATTTTTGGGCCTGACCCCCTCCAGAAGTCCCCCCATGCTGTACAACATGTATGGGCGTGGGTTTAAGGAAGTGTAGCTATACCCTTGATCGTCAATAACTGGAATTTGGCTGCTCGTTAAATGAGTCAAATGTTTAAACTATGTACATAAAAAAGCATAACTACGTGGCTTACATATGTAACTTCCCTATAATAAAATAAGAGGTCAGGAACATACATACATGGGCAGCAGCCGAATTCTGGGGGGTCCTATAGAGCGAAATTGCAAAAAAGCACCAAAAATTCAATTCAGGGGGTTTATCAATTTGTGGGGGTGAGGTTCGCCGGATTCCAGGGCATCCAGACCCCCAAGCCCATTCAGGAATCACGACGCCGAACCTTGGATAATCATCATACGTGCACATAGAGAATGAGGAGGGGTATTACTCCCCGCTGAAGGGTCAGCCAGATGAGTACTGTCCGGCGATTTCGAGCTCACGGGACGTTTTTTTGATCCTTTTTTAGGTCAGAAGTAATAAAAATGTCAAAATTTTTCAAGCGCTTCGCGCTGGATAGAACTTTTATGTACTTTTTACCAAAAAACGCCAAAAATCGATCAATTTCTGTAATTTTTAGTGTTAAACGTGATATAATGCAGTCGAAATAGGCTAAAAATGCTTTAAAAATGTGAAATTACCACGAAAAGACATTTTAAAGGCTATTTTGACCATTTTGGTCGTTTAAACACCAAAAACAATTTGTGCACGTCAAATTTACTGTTTTGGATTTCTAAGATTTTACCCCCTCCCCTGCCGACCCTGACCTTGTGCACCTATGATAATCATCACAGATAAGCCATCGAAGAATTTGACGAGAAGTGTATAACAATAAAGTTTGACTAACTTAAAAAAATTATGAATAGTCTTTCAGTTCATTGATACCAGAAAAGCCATCTAACTTTGTTGAAGTAAATTTACCTTGAAACATTCAAAATATTTGATGTATACAGTAGCATAGCTTAGCAGGCCTTCTGATTTTGATGGACGAAAATTTTGAAAGTTGAATATCTCCATAATTACTTAAAGATGGGCAAAAATAATCGTGTTTTTAAGATTTCCTCAGCGAGATCTACAAAATGAAGAAGAAAAAGTGTACAAAATCTATTCCAGCGGTCCGTCAGATATGTTCTAAGAATTTTCGATTTTTTCCTTTCTGGACACCCTTGTTAAAAATATGTACTCATAACTCCAAAATTTGTGGGGGACTAGTCCTCCTATCCCCTCAAAGCTACGCCCCTGAATGTATAACTTGAACGCTGCTCATTTAAATAAATTTATGTTACTACATTATATTGTTTATTTTATTATAATTATACTATTTCATTATAATTATTATTCGACCTTTTAAATCTTGCTTCGCCTGCTCGCGTTTATCCGACAAAAGATTCAATTCACGAAGCTTCCGTCCTCTTTCCGAATCTTCGTCCTTCAAACGATCAAATTCGGCTTGCAATTGGTCTTTGGCAAGTTGCAACTGTTGCAGGGAGCTGCAAAAAAGGGAATTTAGATTCAAAAGGAGGAACAAGGTAAAAATCACAAAGAACAATAACGCATTTGCTGCAAATTCATAACAAAAATGTCTATAAACGAATTTCGACTCGTCTGTTAACAAGTCGAAGCAAAAGCAAAACAAGTGACGTTAAGAAAAGAAGGTCAAAGGTCAAAAATCAAGTCAATCGGCCAAAATCAAAAAATCGAGAATTTAACTTCAAAAATTCAATAAATCTGCGATTTTATCTTTTAGTACAATCAGGACTCTAGCAAATTTTATCCGTTGTTAAAAATCAATACCGAATCAAAAGACGAATGTCAATAAGTTAAATTAAGCAGTTCGCTTTAAACGGACGAAGCATTATGATAGTCGAAGTGTGAATGGAAGATCAATGCGGCGTATTAGATATCGGATAAATACAATTGGAAAAAAGACTAAGGGGAAGTGGCTGCTTCCAGTTAAAATAACATACAGTGCTTGCCAGCAATTTTACATGAGTAGCAAACTACTCAGTTTGCTAAGGCCGCGATTTGGCACAGCGTAACACACGTGACACTAACAAACCCTATGCAGACCGCAGTGGACCGCAATAAAGCTTATGCGGACCGTAGTGAAGCTTAGCAAAGTTGGCGAAAAAAACACAATTTTTCAACCTTTCTCATCGAGCACTATATATTGGCATCAAAAAATTGCGAGAAAAAAACAATAAAAATTTCAAAAATTGAATTCTGGGTGGGTATTTTGGTTTCTCGGAGGGGGGATTGGTTTCGGGGTGGTGCATAACCCCGAAACCCTCCTCCCCACGCCGCCCAGGTGTAGTTGTGAATAAGTTTGCTAAGCTTGACTGCGGTCCGCATGCGTTTTACGACGGTCCGCATAAGCTTATTGCGGTCCACTGAGGTCTGCATAGGGTTTGCTAGTGTTACGTGAGTTAGGGTTTGCTAGTGTTAAGTGAGTTACGCTTTGCTTAAATCGCGGCCTTAGCAAACTGAGTAGTTTGCTACTCATGTGCAAATCGCTGGCGAGCACTGTATGCAGTTGTGATGCGACAATTTGTTTGATGATTTTTGGCCAAGATTTATGTGGCACGTGTAATTTCTTAAGCCGACGATTATAATTATCAATGCTGACAAGTTTCATTGCAACTTCAACGCCTCATTTTCGGGAATTTCAATCACTTATTTTGGCGAGTTCAAGCCCTTATTCAAGGACTGTTAGTCGCTAAAATTTTTCAGAATGGTAAGAAAATACAGGAAATAAGCCGATTCGTTTGCGAAAAAATTTGAGCTAAAGCGCTGTTCTTACAAAAATTATGAATCGTACACACTTTGTATCGCATACAATAGACTAAGTTCAGGCATTATTTATGTACCTGCTAAAAACAGGGGGATAGTAGAAAATAACTTCCAAAAAACCTCAAAGAAAGGGCAAAACTTAAATGAAGTTTGCAACAGAAAGCTTAAAGCAATACACGAACAGCCGTTCGATAAATAAACGAGGAATAAATAAATAAATAAATAAATAAACCAATCCGAGACAAAGCAAACTGAAAAGAATCCTAAGTGAATAAATGATCTCTTGGCAGAAAAATTGCTGACAGACTGTAAATTATGAACGCATCTTATTCAACTTTTCATGAAATAAAATTTAATTGAATATATGAATTACGTACATTTTAAGTTGGTCTATCGATTTATTCTTTTCGGCAATCTCGTCACGTAAAGCTGCGACTTGCTTAGCATGATTTTCGCGATGCGATTCGAGCAGTTGATTTTCAACGGCCAACTTTGACTCCTTTGCATCACCACCAGTGCCAGCGGCGGCCAAATTGGCTTAAATTTTGTGGATTATTCGAAAATTAAATATCAGATGCATTAGATAATAGATATCTATCTAATATTTACATATTTAATGTATGCAGGGCCGTATTTAAGGAGAGCGGGGCGGCCGCCCCCCTTGACCGGAAAAAATTTTTTCAAACGGAAGATAATGCACAGAAAGATGGAAAAATCGCATGTTTTGGGGTCGCAAAATCTTCAAATTTGTGAACTTATTTCGATGATTTAAGCCCAAGCCGAGCAAAAGCATGATACCTTTTATAGCCTTTAGTTTTGACTGAGAAACAATTTTTTCAAAAAAGTCCGAATTTTATAGAGCACGTCGAAAAACCTTTAAAATGCGGTCTTTACGAGCTATCCCGACGAAATATCCGAGATATAGACCAATTTATGTTAGGTACGCCCCCCTTGGTCGAATCGTGGATATGGGCCTCAATGCATGTATATGTAAAAATTAGTAGTGATCAAACATGATCTTAGGAGGTGTTTCTGGGTGTTTCCCCCAAAAATATTTTCAGCCCCAGAAATTTTATCAATCCCAGAATTTGCGATTTCCCCAAAGAAATTGAAAAAATTGCTGTTATAAGCGTTTTTAGCTATCTGCCCGCTCTAAAGTGTCAAATTATCATACTTATTTTTTAACAATATTTTGTTCAATTTATTTTATTTTTATATTTTTTCCGAAATTGTTTGTTTTTAAGTTAAACAAAGATGGAGCATCGTCAGAAACGCCAAAAATGATGTTTTTGACGCGTATCCACCGTTTTTTTGAGCTAAAAAAAGGCACTTAAATCATTTTTCAAAATTCCACCCCCACCAGTCTCAGAATTCCCATGCTGCGCATGTCCGGTAATTATCACCGATAATTTAAAAGTCGTTCGTGCAAAATTTTAAAAGGTCTCATTGATTTGATTTCTTAATTACAAGTCAAGCTTAGCATGGTCAAATTTCTAGTACAAAATAATAATCTATCTGCGTACAGATCTCAAAATAAAGCAGAATATCATCTTGCATACCTTGCATCTTCAATTTAGCCAATTCTTCGTTTAAAGCATCAACCGTCTCTTCTAGCTGTCTATTTTTGTTTTCGCCTTCTTTTACGGATTCGCTCAACGATTTAAGCTGCACTTCGTACTGATAAAAGAAATTGCAAAATTATATAGAAAATATAAATTCCAATGCAAGGATCACCGCGTGAAATACGTAAATACGTACAAAGTAGATGCTGTGACAGTCATAGGATTAAAGTAGCCAAACTGTAGTAACCCATAATGAATTTCACAAAACTTTGTGCGTGATAATCAATTTTTAGCGCTCAAGCGAGTAGCTGCAAAAGTGGTTTCTAATTAGCCCACAGTAATACAATTTCAAATAACAAAACTTCACATGCTTATCAATTACTGTGCGCAGCATCGTGATTGTTGTATCAGTTTAAACAGCTTTTTCAATCGATTTACACTGACTCAAGAATTGTGATCCATGTACAAATTGTTCATCCCTGATCACCTCGTCTGTTTATATGATTCTTTCTTAACATCATCGCGTTTCATTAAACCTTTGCGTCTCGTAGAACCTGTTATTTCTCAAAATTTAATTTTTTAGGTACATTTGTGCTAATTCTCGCGTCCTTCCTATCTTCATACTAACGGCATGCTTCACTTAAAGTAATTTTGCCTCCTTTCTTGTATTTTGTTCTTCTTCATTCTATTTTTTTCTACTTTTTCTTCCTTTAAATTTCCTTAGTTGTTTTCCATTCGTGCTTGTCTTCCTTTCCTTTTTTCTCTTTCTTTCCTTTTTATCTTGTCGTATTGATGACTTCCCATTATATGAGAAATATGTACCAATGCACAACCTTACAGACGACGTTAGGTACTTTATTTACAAGAGCCATCTCCACTGCCAAAAATTTTCCATTATCCTAACCAAGGCCGTATTTAGGGAGGGGAGGCAGCCGCCCCTCCCTGGCGGGAAAAATTTGTTGAAAGGTAAGATAATGAACGAAAAGATGGGAACATTGCATATCTTTGACGTAAAATCTTCAAATTTTCGGCGCTTAGCATCAGATGTGAAGTTTATTCCATAATTTAGGCTCAAGCGCGACCAAAAAACAACAGTTTTCGAGTAAAAAATTTTCTCTCTCGAAAAGTACGATTTTGTGATCTCAATGGATAAAGTATGTCGAAAAACGTCGAAAAATGCGGTTTTCGCCTGCTATCCTGACAAATTTTCCGAGACACAAGACCAATTTTTGTTAAGTACGCCCCCCCTTCCGGCCAAATCCTGGATACGGGCCTGATCCTAAACACACGCTTTGTGCCAAGTCAATTTTTAAGGCTACCAGCTTCTTAATTGAAATTTTCAGTAGAAAATATGAGTTTATTCTCCATGAAATATATGTTGTATGTATATACGTCGTCATTACATTTAAAAAGCAAGACGAAGAGCCTTTTTCAATTTTTATGAAACTTTAGAATTTAGAACAAAATTCATCTCGCTTACGATGACCAGTAGCTTCGATCTTAAAAGTTTGGGCGAGATAAAAGAAAAAGCATCAGTGGAAACACGAAAATAATGTTTTGACGCGTATCCATCGTTTTTGAACCCAAGAAGGCACTCAAGGAAAAAATTTCTGATTCCACCTCAACCCAATTCCCATTTTGTGCATGTATGATAATAAGCCTTAAAAAAGAACATTAAACTTAATCACTTGCTGGGCCAACAATCGACATTCGCTCAGCTCTTTATCATATTCATCGGTTTTCTTGTTGAAATCCACTTGAAACGCTTCCAGCTGTGAGCATCTCTAAAAACAGATGCAGAAAAACGTAAATAATTTTAGCATAAATAATAGATTTAAAATAAATGTAAGGAAATTGGAGGAATATTATTTGCATTTTTGTATTATTAATAAATATAATTTTCTATATATATAAATAAAATCGTATTATTTGTAAATACCTATTGTAAGTTATAAAATCAAATTTTGTTTATTTTCATATTAACGTTCCCTTTTTTGTCGAGCTCTCAATCTCTTCCACGTTGTTTCCCATCTTATTTCACAATGAATGCCGAGTTTCATAGCCAATGGTAGGTGCTTTATTACAGCGAAATGTGATGAAGCAGCATGCATGTAACAGGGAGGATAGGGGACACCACCCAAAGTTAATCGTCCCCTTTGCCCCATCCCCTCAAAGCCAGAAAATTTTCGACTACCCCATTTTCGAAATAAAACTTGCGTTTTTTGCCGTTTTTAGGTATTTTTTCGCTTTTTCTGGCTAAAAATTGAAGGTCATCTACCTCCCCCTAAAAACGGCTAAGGACCCCTCCAAAATGTTGAGCTGTTATATACATGTATACGTGAAGCAGGATGCATTTTTTAGGCTCACAAAAACGTAAAAGATGTTTTGATAACTATGTGGCTCTGTGGAACATATCACAAAACAGCAAACTTTTTGAGAGAGCAAACATAGGGCAAAAACATTGCAAATTTCATCGTGTAACATATGCATCTCTGGTATTGGCTCTTTTCGTTTACACCTTTATAAACACCATTTTTTGGCAAGCTACGATAGAAAAAAGGTATCAACTAGTGGCGTCCATTAGCAAATCTCTACTTGTAACAACAATCTAAAATTACCTTTGATAAAACAGCCATGAAAGCGTCTTCACTTTGTTATTTATTTTTTACATCTAGAATTGTCAATTTTATTATTTGTTTTAGTTCAGTTTTGTGAGCTTTCTATAAAAAATATAACTAACAAAGATTCGTTGCACTTGTCAAATTCTTATAATCCAAAAGCCACAAGTTACGTGTCCAGTAGTCGTAGGTATTTACTATTATACAGGGTGGCCCTTAAAAAAGGTACAAAATCTTCTGTTCATAACTCTAGTTGCATTAAACATATCGCAAAAATGTAAACGTTTTTAAACATCGAATATAGGGAAACAAAGTTGCAAAGTTTCATTGAGTTTTGTGCGCTACTGCCGTTTTCGTTTACAGTTTTGCAAACAAAACTTTTTTTCGTAAGTTACAACGGAAAAAATTCTTATCTAGTGGTTTTACATGATTACTAATTCTCTACTGGAAACGTCAATCTGAATTTTCTTAACATTTATAGCCATAACAGCATCTTTACTTTACTGCTTTATGACCCGAGTTATCAATTTCATCGTTCGTTTTAGTTCAATTTTGTGAGATTCTCATAATTTTACACTTTAACTGTGTTTGTATTCTAAAAAAAGTGGGATTCACAAAAACTCGTTGCAATAAGGTAATTCTGAAAATTCAAAGCCACAAAGATAATCCACTTGTAGGCAAAGATTTTATCTATGAAATGACACAAACCACATTACTCAAAGTCAAGCAGAACTAAAGTTATAAGGAAGACATTATGCACCCTTTTTTGTCCTATTTAACAACTTTTTCAAGTTGTAACTTACCAAAAAAGAGATGTTTACAAAAGCGTAAAGCAGAAACGCAATATAGGGAGTAAGTCACTGAAACTCCGCAATTTTGTTGCCCTATATTTGTTCTTTTAAAGAACGTTTATCGCTTTGCGCTATGTTCAACAAAGCTATAGTTATGACAAGAACATTTTGTACCCCTTTTTATGGGCCACCATGTATAATTTAAATTCCATCATTTTTAAATCAAGCGGAGCGGAAGTTACGAAAGAGCGTTTGTAACTTTTTAAGGCCGACGTGTAATAATATTTTGATTAATATGTTATGTATAATTTACTATATATTAAACATATTAATATACCGACTAATATTTTGATTCGATTTACACCTCAGCAAACTTAGATTAAGGAAACATAGACGTCTTTCATACTTGTGATGTGTTTTTGATGTCACTCTTTAATTTTGTAAGGAAAATGCGAGCCGTGGTAAAGTCTTCATCTAATCGATCCAACTTTCCCGCGTCATCAGGCGCGAACTACAAATGTAACACAGCCAAAATATAAAAGCTATAATTATCATTTGTAATATACGTTATTCATATGTAACTGCATCCAGTGCCTAGAAAAATAACACAACAAAAGTTTATTAGAGTAGATTAGATGAATTCAGCTAAAGTGTTAAAAAAGTTCAGTCAAAATTTTCCCTAAAAAAATGCGATACCAAACGGCTTTACACATATTTTCGATTTCATGCAAAGTATGGCTAAGTATCGTAATAAAGAACCTAAATGAGCAGATTATACTCATTTCATTTCCCCTTCATATTATATTGCGATTTAATAATATTACTTAACTTATTTGCTTCGCATTTTATTTTGCATTTACTTCAAAATTTTGAAATTTTTTTAAACTTAACATGGATAGATAAAACTAAGAATTGAACATTACATTATTACTAATACTAATAATAATACTGATACTTTTTATTCGGAAGAAATCCGGGTTTACTGATAGGGGTTAATGAGTAATTTTTTTACCTATTTATTGTCAAATTTTGATACATACTTGATTCGTTTTATTTCATTCTTCATGAATATTTATGATTGAATTTGCATGAAAACAATAAACACAAGGCCGTTTAAATGACCTGCAACATCAAAAATATTACAAAATAATGGAAGAAAATTGTCTGAATAAATTAATTGATAGTCTACTGCTCGGAAAATGAGTAATTGTACCTAAAACTATACTATTAGACGTCATTTAACGCTTTTACGTAGTTCGAGCAACAGGTTCGGTCCCAAAACGACTTGAATGCCTTCTAAAAGTTCTGGTAGGGGGATAACCCCATACCCCGCCTCTCAGTGTGCATGTGTGACTCCTATAGTTATCTAGCTGAACAATTAAAGAATAAATTGTTTTGAATATCTGAAATCAATGAGCAGGCAAGAATTTCAAACAATCAAAGCGATAATAGACGAATAAGAATGATACACAGACAACCTTTAAATCGGCAATATTCGATCCAGTCAATTCTCCTACTTCGCCCAAATCTTTCAGAATGTTGGTGAACATTTCTGTGATTTTGCGTTTATGCGCTTGCCCGTTTTCCTTATAATCTTGCAGCTCGGCGTGAGTTTCGCTCAGCAGACACTAAAATGAAGCATTCAGTACGAAAATTAAGCCGTAATATGCTAAAAATATTTGTATAAGCAAGTACTTTAATTCGGAACATCCTCAAAAATATGCAAAAATAGTTCAAAAAATGACGGAAACTCAAAGGTCTGGGAGATACATTATTAATTATTCTTCTAACTTAAAAACTAAAATTTATATTTAAATAATAAGTAAAGTTGAAAAAAAACTCTCAGCACGAGAATCGTAATCAGATTTAGAGGTCGGTCGACTAACAGTTCATGAAACAATCATGTATCCATCGTAATTTTTTCTAAAATACGTCGTATGCGTCCATTTCGCATAATGAAAAATTCATTTTATTCATAGGGCAACATTTTACATTGGTTTTTCCGATTGAATTATATAGATTAATAAGAGGACACGAAATGGCAAGCATTGCTCAAGCCGAAATTTGTCATCAAACATTTGCAAAAAATTGTATGATACGTAAAAAATAATACAGCGCATTGATACAATAGCATGCATCGTAGGCGCATGACGCAATCGGTCTGAAGGATAGCTAATTCAGGAGGAGCAAGTTAAACAGATTCATTGAACTGAAATACTTTAAAATTCGAATTTAAGTTAAAATATACCAAAGATTGATTTAATTCACAATATGTAGTACATACATATGTACATGCGGGTGATTTCAATCTTTGTTCTTTCCTCTACTTCATCTTACCTATGTATTCTCAGAAAGTTTCTTAACAAAGTGTAAACCCCAACAAACAATAAAAAGACATAAGCATTCGCGACAAATTGTAGACAAGGTAAATTTAGGCAAGCAAGCATCTATGATCATTAGGGGTTTCGTCACCCGCAAAAATAATTTCACTCCCCCAAGATTCGCGATTTTTTAAATAACTAAAAATGTTCTGGTTTAAGCCTTTTCAGCGATTCATTTCAAAAGCGCCAATTTTTTAAACACCCGTTTGACAATACATACCTTGTTGAATTTTTTGAATATCTCTGAAAATTTTTGTTGTTCTTAACCCTTAAATAACAATGAAGAGAATTATCAGAAACGTCAAAAAATCGTGTTTTTCAAGCGTAGCTATCGTTTTTGAACTCAAACAAAGTGCTTGAAAAATATGTTCGTTTCACCACCACCCCCAGAATTCCTATTTGTACAAATGTAAGTAATCTAAATTACGAGTAGGTAGCTGACTTTATCGGTGGGAGTCTTCCCTTCCTTTCTTATCTGAACGCTCATGTTTCAAATTGAGTAAGTAGTATACAGCTTGGCTAAAAAAACAAATGACATATTGGTCCTCATAACTTCTGCAATACTTGATCAAATTAAATGCAGTTTAGCTGTCACCGCTGCAAGATGTAATGAAGTTTGAATTATCCTGGACGAGCTGCTGTTAGTTTACACTAAATTAAGCAAAAACCGTTTTTTTCCATATTTTTTAGCAGCTTTTTGTCTAAAACAAGCTATCTTTACAAACAATAGTGTAACTCTTCAACAAAAGAGATAATTAAACGCGGTTTGTTTTATATGAAACCAAATTCTTTATTTACAACTCTATTTATTCTTGCTTCGATCGATTTTGCCGGTGCGGAACAGCTGCACTTCTATCATGGTTTATTGCATACATACATCAACATTTTTGATATGTACATTATAGAAAATTAGATGGGTGATGAACAATTAAAAGGGCTTTAGAATAAATGAAGTTGCATTTAGCTAGCGTAAAATACTGCAAAGTTGCAGGGACACAAAGACAAATAATGCTTCTGACAGATGCTTTCATGACCCAAAAAAACGACTTCTGCTTAATTTAGTGTATACCAATAGCTACTCAACCAGCATAGGTAAAACATCGCGGAGTTCTCACAGAGGTAATAGGCTCTTTAACAAAACAAACCGCGTTTAAATTGGTCAAGTATTGGAGAAGTTATAAAGATTAACGTGCCATCCGTTTTTTTCCACCCAGTATATGCAAAATCATAGCCTATACTGTAGGACAGGGTCAGTTCTCTTGTTCATTGATAGTCAACTGTCCAGAATCTTATTTTTCGATTTTTTAGCCCGTAGTTAAATGATGCGAAATCCATTTAAAGCATATATTTTCTTGAGAATCACATTCCTTCGCTTTGATACATACATAACATACGTGTGCTCAGGTAAAACAGTTCATTCAAAACTAAGTCAAGCCTAGTACAAATAATAATGGCCAATTTAATTCATTCTACATTGGCAATCTTGCAAAGATCGCTAAGCGAATTACTCTTTTAAAACAAAGATAGATTTTAACTTTTTACGTATGATAAACTGACTAAAATGTGAACATGCATATACATCGATACAAAAAATTTTTACGTGCATTAGTAAGCATATATGTAAACAACATACACACGCTAAGCCTATGTACATATATAAAAACATAAATAAAGCACTTTTTCATGATCTATCTTTTCCGTTTCCGCATTTACGCACATATTTTTCGCTTTGATCATTTAATTGCAATCTTTGTCGTTTTTTGATCCGTATGCATTTTATTATTTCATTATTTTATCATTACCCTTACATAACCGAAAAATTTTATTTTTTACTGATTTTTTAGACAACTCGTCGGACAGTGCGTCGTTTTCGCGTGTTTTAATTTCGACTTCTTGCGTTTTTTGATCGTAATTCATGGCCAATTCCTCCAGCGCTTGCAGCACTTCCTTCACTTCCTCCTTCGACGCCTCGTTTTCCTGTTGCATTCGCTGCATTTCCGTTTGCAATCCGTCGAAATCCAGTTTCGTTTGTCGAATTAATTCGTCCTGTTCAAGAAGTTGTTGCTTCAGCCGCTCGCACAGTTGCGATTGCTGTTGAATTTCGTCGTCCTGTTTCGGAATAATTTGAAAAGAATTTAAAGTAGACACGTGACAGGGGGGGTGGGGTATCCCCTACCCAGAGTTGGTCATTCCCATCCCACAAAAAGCCAGAAAATTTTTAACCCCCCATTTTGGGAAAAAGTTGAATTTTCTTCATGCGATTTTAGGTGTTTTTTTTTACCCTTTTAGAAAAAATGTAGAAAACGAAGGAAAATTAGTGTAACTTCGTGTTTAGAACATAATTTCCACTGAACAATTGCAAAAAATGGTGAAAGACTTAGTATGTGTATTTAAAAGATTAAATTGTGAGTAACGTACATACATTCCTTATAGTAATCTGCAAAAAATTGTTATTTGAACATAGGGTTGAACTTTAATTTTTTAGCTCTTTTGCACGCCTTTTACAAATTGTGAACAAAAAGTAGGTCACATCTTTGATTTGAAAATTGAACAAAGGCTTATATATTCTTGCAAAAACGTTGATAATCAAAGACTGACAGACTTACTCGAGGTTCCGGAATTTCCGAAATTAAACATGATCAGGCATACATGTGACAGTGGGTATTTGGGGGTCGACCTCCCCCAGAATAAAAAAATGAAATTTTTTATGGAAAACGAGGCAAAATGAGGGCCAGAAATGAATGAAAATCTTTTTTTCAGCGTGCTTAAAATTTACTAGAAATTGTGAAATAATGTAGTTTTAGGGCCATTTTTAGTATCTATACAAATTCTGGCCCATTTTGGCCAAAAAAAGCTCATTAAATGAACCCAGGTCGGCCATGCTGTGCATCTAAGGACACGATTTTTGACTAAGAAGACTGAAAAATATGAAAAATAGGTATCTACTACCCAGTAATTCTCAAGAACCTCGAACAACAGCTAGACAGGTTTTAAACTCTTTAGATTAGAAAGAAAATAATATATACTTACATATACAATCTTGTGAAAAATGCCTATGATTATTTGAATGCAAAAAATGAAACGGGATCGGGCTCTCCACACAAAATCAAGCAATATCCTAGAATTCCAAAAATTTAGATAAAGTATCAATTTTTTTAGGAGAAAAGTTAGCTTTCTTAAGCATTTTTAGGGTTTGTTACTGTGCTTGATCAAAATTTTCCGGCTACTGCGCCATCCAAAATTTCAATCTATCACAGATGCATATATGGAGGGGTCAGAGGAGATCGACCCCGCTGAAGAGTTCAGAAATCAGGTACTGTCAATGATTTTTTCCAAAAAAAGGCTTTTCGCAAACTCAGCTTACTGTAACAAAAATCCCCAATTCCGTCCCTCCCTGACCAGAGCAGAGGTTATGCATTTTGCCCCTCCCTGAGTACTCTGATCATTTACATCTATCCGGTCTATATCATTTGACATTTCTCCAAAAGCCAAGCATGAATGCACAAGTCCCAAGTCCGCTGGATAGTAGAATCGCGGAATTCACGACCACTTATGTTTTTTTTTGCCAGCCAAATGACGAAAATATTAAAACCGCCTAATGTAAAATACTTTTATGCCAAGAGGCCACGGTGTTGTTGAGCATTTTTACTCACCCTTTTACACAACTCTGCCACATGAATTGAAGATAAAAATAGAAAAAATTCATAGATCAAGAGGCACGTAGCTGGCCGTCCTATTTTGGGGGGACCAACACCAATTTTTGGGGGGACTAAGCCCAAAAAGGCCAAAAATAGCACACAATAACGTTTAAAAAGTCCTATTTTTCCGATTTGCCTGAATTTTAGGGGTCCAAACACCCCATTCCCCCAAGAGATACGTGCCTGTCGATCAAACTTTTTAGACTATTCTGATCATTTTGACTCAAATTAAGACATTACGAGCTCCCAAACAGTACAGAAGATTATCGAGAATTCCGATAGAAATTTTTTGGCATTATGTACTTTTTCGTCCAGCTGTCGATAAAACTCGGCGCGTTCGGCGTCGAACTTAGATCGCTCGTCGTCGGAAATCGCGACGGCGGCGACGGCCGCCGCCGGCGCCGCTAAGCCGCCGGCTGGCGTCTTTGTCGGCGAAGTCAAAGCGGCCGGCGTCGCGGCGCCGGTCGCCGACGCGAGCGATTCGAAACCGATCATCGAATCCGTGACCGACGGCGTCGAAGCGTCGGCCGACAAATTCAACAGCGTTACCCATTCGGACTGAGGCACATTTTCACCTGAATTTTTAGGAATTTTTGTTAAAATTAAAACAAAATTCCACCCAAAAATTTTAGGCGTCACTCCCTATACCACGTCGTTCACTTAAAATCATTTCCGAAAGAATCTTACCAAAAAGCCAAACAAATGCAATGATATTCTAAAAGTCCTTACACGAACCAATCGGGGACAAGACAAAGAAACAATGTCAATTGTCTTCAAAGCCAGCGGAAAATTAATTCTTCAATAAGCCTCTCAAATCAGGTCTCCTTTTATATCAGAGAACAATACGCAAAAACTTCAAATCGTTTAAAACTCCGCCCTTCGTACAATCACTGGCTGTCACACAAACATACATGATCTTAGAGGGGTTCGCGATTTTCTGAAAATTTCCAAAATAAGTAGAAATAGTGGTGTTTTAAGCGCTTTTCGTTATCTGTTTGCTCTCAAGTGTGGAATATTCGGCGCTTCGCGCCATATACTCATTTTTTGACTACATTTTGTCCAATTTATTCGATTTTTTTTATTTTGTCGAAATTTTCTTCATGATTTTACACTTAAGAAAGATAGAACATCGTCAGGAACGCCGAAAACAGATGTTTTCGATGCGTATCCACCGTTGTTGAGCCCAAAAAGGCAGTTAAAAATTTCCCCCTCCAGGATTCCCATGCTGTGCATGTCTGCTGGCTGCCATTTAATCATCGCCGAAAGACACCTACACTATGAACGTTAGATATTACCGACATTGGAATGCGCTTAAACGCAAACCGCCCAATTTTTACAGAAATGTCACTTCCCGAATCATCCAGATAACAGCCAAACCTCTCCATCTTCTCCATGAAACACATACCTTCCTAAATTTAATTTCGGTCAAAGGAGGGGCGGCCGCCCTCCCCCCTCGCCCCTCCTGATATCTCTTGAGCATTTATGGTTGTGAACCAAAATTTTCGCAAATTGTCCCAAAATTCTAAAATGTCAAAACATTTGAATACCTACTACCAAAATCAAATTTTTATTTTAAAATAATAATTATTAATGAATGTTGATCTACCTTTTCTCCAGCGTTCAAGTTCCTGCTCAGCATTGATCAAACATTGACGAAGGCGCGTCACGCGGTCACGTTCTTTTTCCCAACGCCGTTTCCATTCCTCAGCGGTCAACTCTTCGTTGACTTGTACAACATTCTTTATAGTCTTGGCGCTTAAAAACACCGAAGTATACGAAACTTTCAATATTATATATTATTTTCTATTATTTTCCATTATTTTATAGGAACGTTCTTATCACATTAACAAGCATACATGTAACAGGGGGATGGGGGATCCCTCCTACATACATGCACACGGTCAAAACCTCTGAGGAGAGGATAAACCGAGTATCTTTCGGAGGAATGACTAATATTTTACCTATTCAATATTTGATGTCAAATTTTTGTATTAAGGTCGTCGCATTTTGTTGTTCATGAATATTTATGGTTAAATTCGCATGAAAACAACAACGATAAGGTCAACGGAATGATCCTTAACATCGAACATAAAGAAGATTAGTGCCTGGATGAATGAATTGGACAGTCTATTGCTCTAAAAATAAGTATATGCACTTAAAATTACACTTTTAGACGTCATTAGACGCTTTTGCATGGTTCAAGCAATCGGTCTTCGTCCAAAATGGCGTGAGGGGGAACGATTCTCAAAAATATTGGTAGGGCGATACCCATACGTGAGCAGTACCAAAATTCTGGGGGGGGTCGCAAGATTTTCCAACAGTCAAAAAATGGCCTTACAAATCGTGGTATGGCAAAAAACACCATTTTTCAACGTTTCTCATCGAGCACTATTCATTGGCATCAAAAAATTGCGAGAGAAACAAAAAGAATTTCAAAAATTGAATTCTAGGTGGGATGTTTTGGTTTCTGGGGGGTATTTTGGTTTCTCGGGGGGGGGGGTGCATAACCCCCACGCCCAGAGTGTGGCGATAACCGCTAAAAACCCCCAGTGTGCATATGTGCCTTCCACCCAAAGTTGTTTGTCCCCCAATACCCGAAGCCGGAAAATGTTAAGCCCAGATTTTTTTGAAAAACTTATGATTTTTGGCCGTTTTTGGCCAAAAATTGAAGCTTTTTACCCCCCCCCCCTCCCTTCCCAATTGACCGGAACCCCCAATCCAAAATTCGAACTATTACTTGTATGTATGATTACAAGCATTAATTAAATTACGCAATCAATATACGTACAATCCGCTTGACAGATAATCTGAAACAATCCTGAGATTCACATTCTTTTTGAATTGGCATTTTAAGTTTTCTGGTTTACGCCGAGAAAAAAATTTGAGAAAAAGTGCCTTGGCGATGAAGAGTAAATCGTCGATCTGATGAACACATAATCTTTCTAACTTTATTTGGCGCTAAAATTGGCAATATTAGTTAAAGACAGAACAGAACACGTGTAAAGAAAGTGTATTTTTGGCCTATTGGCAGTCACATAAAATAATAATAATGCTTTATTCAAACCCGTAGGTACAATACAATGTTAAGAATAATACGCAACGTTTCGACAGTTAAACTACCGTCGTCGTCAGGCTCTTACAGAATATAAGAAGTTGTGGGCACCAGGAATTGAACCTTATAGCTAAGTATCATTTATTTCTAAAGTCTGCGGTTTTTACCAACTGAGCTTCACTGGGCCAGTTGTATAATATTATTTGTTCCTTTTAAAGTAACATAATAATATT
>JAVLUZ010000157.1:1917677-1977670 GCA_036768485.1 Mermis nigrescens | reverse complement strand
CTGGAACAGGGATGCGTTGAGGATTTCCTATAGATGGCTTATGTGTGTAGGTACCATATAATTAGTTTTTTTCGCTATCCTCACTTCACTTTGCAAACCAAAGACAAAAGTCAGAATGCTCGATTCGACTGAGGCGCGATGCGAGTTCTTTTAGCATTGGCTGTGTACTCTGGTTTAAGCCATCCTACAGTTTTGAGAAAATTAAATTTATCTGTAGCTTGTTTCACATCACGTTAGGACCTTTAAACGCCTAAATAGTTTGCTTCGTTCACCGTGTAAATTGATCCGTGATCACAGCTTGGATCAGGTGGCTTATAGTAAGTGCAAATCGTTCGCGAATCTTTATTATATGCATTAGTATAACTACGCATGTGGGTAGCGTTACTCCACTTAGGTTGTTCATGCTTACGGCTCCGCGTTTAAATCGAAAACAAAGGCAGTAAAGCAGGCCTTCGGCGCCATTTACTCATGTTTTTGATATTTATTACAACTTACTGAAGTATTTTTCTAATTTTTTCGAAAATTTTTGTTTTTATGTTCAAAAATAACGAGCATCTGAAACGTCGAAAAACAGTGCATTTCATGTATGATTGTTGAGTCCTAAAAAAGGTATTTTTTTGGCAATTGGTCTGACACAGACCCCCTGCTCCGAATTCTTATGCTGTACATGTATAATCCTCCCCCAAAAAAAGATAAAAAGTATCTGGGAAAAATGAGAAGGAATTACGATCATAAATGGATAAAAATCACGACTTTATCGCAAGTGTGCTTGAAATCGACCAGAAACTGTCAATGTAGTTTTTACGTTATTTCAGCATTAATAATAATTTTAAATGCCATAAAGACTGACTGACCCTCTGACCGGCATGACGCATCCATACTGGCCATGCGATATGCAGCAGCATAGATGCACAGTGTATGGCCGGTCTGGGTCGTCAGTCAAAGGGCTTTTTGAGCCAAAATAACCTCACAAACTGGCGTAAATGGTTTTCAAAAGTTTAAAAATGATGTATGCTTCTAACCTTAATTTTCTACAAAATATTTTCACACGAATTATATACGTTATTTTGTCAACTTTAATGTAAAGTTTAAAATTGAGCGCTCCTTCAATGTAAAAAGCTAACTATATATTTAAGAAAGTTTTAAACGGGGAGCAATGCAGATTTAAAAAAAACGTTTATTATAGCTTCTCATTTTGGAAAATTGCATCGTTTTTCTCTGATAAACGATGCAAAATGAATAAATGGGCAGTAATTACATAATATTTGTACTTTTGTGTTCCGATCAACAAGTTTTACGAGTATTTGATAAGCCTTATTCAAAACCGTATAATTCCGACAACTTTTCCGAATATTATATATTTAACACAAACATTTATATCCTTTTTAAATTCTTTCCTGCCAACATAGATAGTGGAACAGTTCTTTAGAAAAATTACTAAATCACAATATAACTTGCGAGCTTTCATTTTTTCTAAGCAAAGGTTTTGCAAAATGAGTAAGTACCTATAGTCTGTTTCACATAACTTCGTGCATAAATTCTTAGAATTTCCATCGACAATAAGCCGAGGGTTACGATAATTATATATCAGATCGATGCTATAATCGCAATCTGTCGGTTTATTGTCGGAAATAATTTCAAAATTTATGACCGAACTTGTGTGAAACAGACTATAATCGCGCGTTTAAATGAATCGTCTGGCGTATTAGTGTTTTAATGAGCATTTTATAACAAACATTATGTTATTTGAGCTATTTATTTAATGTCACCAGCACACGTAGGCGTGGGGCCTGGGGAATATAGAATCCAGCAGACACCTCAATCGATAGACACCCCAGAATTGAATTTTTCTTGCTATTTTTGGCCATTCGGTTCCATCGGACCCCTAGAATTTGGCTGCTGCCCACCTTTGTGTTTGTACACAGACGGTCCCGAATGGCCTTTGTAAATATATGAAAATCTTCACCGAATACAAAAAAAAACATGAATGTTATTCAACTCAGCGCCCATAATGAACGACATTGTACAATTATTAGCATATTCACATATTTCTTGAGCTGTACATGCATTGATCATTGATTTTTTGAATGCTTTCGCTGACTTTTTTCTCGCCTTTATAAGCAAGAATGAACATTTTCACGAATGATCGAAGCTGTCTAGGTAACGATGTGATTGACATTACACAGGTGTGTTGTCCTCAAAACTTTTTCTGCTTTATATATCTGAATCGGACGAATTGTCATAGCTTTGCGGTTTAAGGTAACCTATCGTGATTGCAGTTTGTGCTGGCACGGACCGATGTTTGCTGATTGCCTCTTTTATTAATGTTTTCACCACATAACAAAAGTGAGTTAGCTATGTAGATTAAGACGTTATCTATTCAATCGAAATTCTTGCTGTCAAGTTGCTTTATTGATTTGTCTATCCTTAGAAAAATGAGTTGCAACGATCCCAATTCTGGGAGGTCCAGTGAATCAGAAACACAGGAATGGTTGCTGACCTCGCAAAATTCTTCCGAGTATCGAATAATTTAAAAAAACTGTAAAATATGTCATTTTAAACATTTTTGGTGTAAAGGCTCGAATGCGCCCATCGTTCGATATCGAATTCGATTTTTCGTAGAATTTCATTATTTTCGCTTTTTAAAAGGGGAAACACATCGACAGATGAACTGTATAAAACTTTTTTAAAGTGCACCAGCGCTTGTTAGCCCAAAGAGAGCTTTTTTAGAAAAACTTTTCGGATTGAATTTACATATGGGGCAGCCGAATTCTGGGGGTCTGGATGGTGTAAAACTGGCGAAATCCTAAAAAACACGAAAAATTCGATTCCGAGCCGTCTATTGATTTTGGAAAATTTACTGGATTCTCTGGAAGGTCTAAGCTTCCCAACCCCTTTCCCCAAGCCTACGTATGGTTCGAATCCCAATGATTCCCACATTATGGAAACCTGGTTGCGACACATGGACATGCAACTTGAAAGAATGCCACGATGATAGATGCATTCATTTTTCTCGAAATCAACATTTATTCGGAGAACTTTCATGTGATGCTTCCTTTGACTTATAAAAACGAAAATTTATTCAAACACGCACGTAAAATTAAAATCGCTAAAAAGGAACCATGATTTCCATCGGTATTTTTAGGCTTCCTATATTCCAAAAAGAACAGTGCGAATGACTTGATATCATATTTTATATAAGGACGTCTGAAAACAATTATTTTGCAATGTTTCATAAAAATATTATGAACAGGTCTTTCCTCATCAAACTGATGATTTTCCCCGTGCTTCATATATTTTTTTCTGAATTATCTTCTCCTTACTTCTTCACTCTTGTACCTCATAAAGAACTGCATATTTCTCATAATATAATTCTTTTCAGGTACATTTGTACTATTTCTCGCGTCCTTTTGGTTTCTTTCGTACTAATAGCATGCTTATTTATTTATCTATTTATTGTGATTTTGTTTTATTATTTTTGCCTTCTTTTTATATTTATATAATGTGATCCAAAAAAGGCTACACCCCAACGTTACAGGTCATAACTTCCGCTTATGTCAAGATAGAGCTTCAAGACAAACTTCATTTAATAGATAAAAATCTCTTCTTTCAGACAATGTAAAAAATTGCTCGCCAGTTTTTAACGGCTTGAGCGCATAACTGGGCGTGGGGTTTGGGGAGTATGCACTCCCCAGAAACCAAAATACCCCCAGAAACTAAAATACCCCCCAATTCAATTTATTTTGTTTTTTCCGCAATTTATTGATGCCAATGGATAGTGCTCGTATGAGAAACGTTGAAAATGGTGTTTTTTCTCCATACCACTCATTTTTAAGGCCATTTTTTGACCTTTGAGAAATCTTGCACCCTACCCCCCAGAATTTCGGTGCCGCCCACCTATGCTTGAGTGCTATCGTGCTCTGTTTATACCCTACTCAGATATTATTTGAACGTCGAAAGAGTCATTGGTTCTGTCACCAATATACTCCTTCTTCTGAAGATATCATGAATATTTACACTTAGTAGGACTCATATGTCCTCTAGGAGTCTATACAATGTTTATTAATTTTTAGACCGCATTTATTGTCTAATAAAGGGTACCTATATGCTCAGTAATGAGAGACAATGAAGAGACGCTAAGGTTTAAACATATCAAAGTGATGTGTAAACAAATCACCCTAGGCTACGAACTGCTGGCACCTGGCCAAAACTTTTATGCAACCGAAGCAATGCTATGTTTATCTATCTTATGCAGCTGGTTTTAAAATTCTATGTATATAATTGCCTAAAATATGATGTAACATCGGGTGTAGCCTTTTTTGTGGCCCACCCTGTATATCTTCCTTTTTAAATTTTATGTTTGTTTTCCATTCATGCTTGTCTGTCTTTCCTTTTTTCTCTTTCTTTCTTCTTTTTCTATTTCGTCGTATTGATGACTTCCTATTATTCATCTCAAAGGTTAAATTTTACTCATTTTTACGAGTACATTACAGATTATTAGTAGGTATTTATTTTACTTGTATTTGTGTGATTTTGGTGAAATAGCTTTAAACTTTTCCCCATACGCTCGGTACTTAATTATTCTTAGTTCGCTCCATGGAATCTCATTAATAAAATTTAGAAAATCCTAAATCAGATAGATAGATCACCGTCAATGCAACAAAATGTCTGTTTCACATCTGCTCACGTGGCACGCATAGTGGACATAAACATTCCGATGCTTTTATAATCACTTCTAGTACGTTTAGGCTAATGAAACATGACAGCATAACTTCGAAGTTTGAACATCGGGTCCGGTTTCTATAAAGTTCGGCTTAAGCCAGGCTTAAACCTGTGCATGATAAACATATGAAGTGTTCAATTTTAACGTCGTATGTTTCAACATTGTCGTTAGGTTAAAGCCTGACTTGAGCCTGTGCATATGGAAACCGACTTACGCCAGGCTTAAACCTGACCGCGCATCTTTGAACACAGAATTCCAGCTTAAGCCCGAATATGTAGAAATCGGGCCCTGATTGGTTCTTTAAAAATCTTTAGTGTTGATACAATAAACAAGAATTTCACGAGTTTGAGATGCTGTCACATAACAAGGATTTCAGAGGAAGATCTTTCGCGCTCTTACACGAAAATTCGTTATCTTACTCTCCGAAATTGCAAACAGTCGTTCCAGTTGCCTCACTGGCCAAAGCAAAAGAACTTTCAAAAGACGAAATGCTCAAAAGTAGCGCCCAGCTTAGTCCACATGAAAGCTTAAGTCTTGCAGCTGACGAAAACCCACGTGTTCATAGAGCCATCGACAAATGGAAGCACAGAATATGGCGCAATGTTTTGGGCATCGAAGAAATAGGTGAGTAAATTATGTAGGTTGCACAAAGTTTATCTATTTTTATTTGATTATTGCGTAACCGAGGTAAAAAGCTGCCATGTTAAGGTTCGCAGAGGGTGAAATTCCAGAATTCGAGAGCTGTAAATTCGTGTTTTTCTACACATTAAAGGATGAAAATGTAGCTACACATATAAATTGTTTTTTATGTGGTGGGACTATATTTTTTAGTTCTTTAAGCCAATTTTGACTGTATAAGGTTCCTTATGACAATTGAAATAAGCAGAAATTGATCGATTGGAATTTCGAGTTTTTGGATTATTTTGGCTAATTGTAGTCATAGGTGGGCAAAGGGGACTGAAAATTACTAATCTGGACAGAATGGTGAAAAAATAACACAATAAATGACAAGAAGGACAATTGAAGTAAAATTTGTAATCAAACTGTCAGAAGTACTAAATTAAGAATAACGCCTTCGTAGAGTTATAATATTCATTAGTTGTACATAAGCAAAATCGTGTTGAACTTTCTTTCGGCTTCTCGTGAAGTTTCATACATAGTCGTGTAAGGAATTTGTAGACCAAACTAAGTGCTCTTGGCTACAATATGGCACTTAAGTCGACAATGCTTAGGCTCATCAAAATGATGAATGTAGGTAACGATAATCAGTACATAATATATGATTTGTTTTTAATCAACTATTTTTTGACTTTATTCTAAGATTAAATTTCAACTTCGTATCTAACTTCTCCAGAGACATGTATCTTTGTTATATTGTCTTCACAAAATCAATTATGGCCTCTTGTCTTGAGATGTATAGAGTGAATTATAGATCTTAAATTTGACTTATAGTTATCACTGGATTTCTATAGTTTCTATATCGTCTTCCGGTACTTAAACTAGAAGCTGCAAGCTTGATAACGTGTGCAAGGAATGTAAGCTCAGTATAGCCATTTTTTGTCCGGTTGTCATGCCAACATTAAATTTTATTGAGTTTATCGAATTAATAGCTTACGCCAGAAATTTATTCGCTGACTTTATGTGGACGTTGTACGAACTGTGATTTTATTTTAAGCCATGATAATACCAACACCATCAGTCTGCATTTTTTTGTAGCACGAATATCATACATTATCTCAAGGTTTTCCCTTTACAATAGGCTTCATAGAATAGTGTGTTTATTTGGTGCGTAATTACCGCAATCTGCCAGCATATTGTCGGTAAAAATTTTTAAAAACTAACCGCAAGATATGCTAAACTGAATATAGTTTATTTTATGGTTCTGATATGTTAGCATAAAAATGTTTGAATTTATGAGTTTCTGTTAATTTAGACATTATTAGCAGGAAAAATTAGGCATCTTTAAATAGAAATAGTTATGCTATCTGAAGAAACCGCATAGAATTCTGATCAGGTCGTTGCGTTGGTGTACGGATAATTATTTATCGCAGAATGTTTCTTCGTCGTTTTTCTCTCCTTGACGTAGATTGTATATTTGTAGGAATATGAGGATTAGATGGATTCTGAGACAATTTAAAATTTGAAATTTCGTTAAAATGCGCATCTTTTACCTACTAAGGTCATTGGTTTACACATGGATTTCTTGTTCTTTCATGAAAATTTTAAAACGCCAGAAGTCTTGATGACAACAATTTTATGTGCTCTAAAATTTTGTCTTTTTTTCTAAAGATGCAGCAATATGATAGACTTATGTTTCGTGTTTCGATCCTTGCTATCGTTTTCTTCCTTCCCAAACGAGGAGTCTTATTAAAAACCTTTGCTCGCCTACCGATCAACATATGGTTAGAAATCCAAAAAAACATGTCACACACGCATATGAAATCGGTAAGTCTTTGACGTCACTTGAGTCAGCTGTAAAACTGCTCATTGTATGTCTTTAACTGGCGTTCCGTATTCGCAGTTGGAGGCGATTGTGAGTTTAGAGTCATGTTTGGCAATTTTTATTCTCAGTTGGTGCCTTATACCTACGGCAGAAAAATTTTGTTGGCATGAACGTACCCAAAGCTGACGGTGGACGCCGTCGGACATTTTTTTCTCCCCGAGGCGCTGGTAAGAGTACAGTACTGCTTGAAAGTTTAACTGACACGAAAATCACTCTGCTATGTAAGCACAAGTACCATAACATCAAACACAACTCGATATTAAGAAGAAATCATCATAATTATGTTGTCTCTTTGATTTCTGTCTAACTTCCGCAAAATACATATTTTGTTCCATATAAATACAGCGAATATAAGTGATTTCCAGTCGGACTAGGTTTTTCGTTTTCAGTGATATAAAATATTTGGGTATTCTTGCCGCTTATGTCGTGCATCTGTACATAGGCGGATTTAAGGGGCAGGCCCCCGACCATACGTGGGCAGCAAGGAAATTCTGGGGTGGGGTGTGCAAGAATTTTAGAAGGTCAAAAAATGACCTTAAAAAAGGTGGTACGGAGGAAAAAACACCATTTTTTAACGTTTCTCATCGAGCACTATCCATTGGCATCAAAAAATTGCGAAAAAAAACGAAAAAAATTTCCAAAAATTGTTGCAATGATTTTTGGCCAATAAGCGCCGTACTTTCTCAAATTTTTCCGGCGATAAGCGTCGGATAATATTCACTTATGACATTTACTTACTTTCTTGGCGGGAACACTAGCGGATCCCGGGAGAAAATTTTGGGGGGCGTTCCGAAAATTTCAAGTCAGATATCTCGAGAACCATTTGGATATAGACGAAAATAAAGGCTTTTTGAGCATCTCTCGTTAAGCTCTATACAATCTTGAAGAAAAATTCGGAAAGTCAAAAACATTCACTGATTTCACACTCACATATAGGATATACGTCGTTCGTCGTCGTTCAAGCTTTATGCACAGCTGATTTCTGATCATTTCTGATCATCCAATCCATGTACTGCTTGTTAATCTCGGTGTTTGTGATCAATTTTTGTGTTTTGCGAAGAAAATCAACATGGAAAATGAATCGGAAAAAGTTGGCATATTTCTTAAGTTTAACTCATATGTATAGCGTTTTTAGCGGTTTAGTGGACAAAAACTAGATGCCAGTAAATCCGGCGCGAAGCGCCGGAAAATTTTGCATTTAGTTGCTAAAAAGTACCCTAAAAGCCTGTTTTGGCGAAGTTTTAGACGCATTTCGAGAGTTTTTCATTTTTCCTCTGGGGGACTTTTATGAGAGAAAAGTTTTTTATCATTTCCGGGATGGAGCGGTCCCGTCTCACCCCACGGATCAGGTCACACATTTACACATAATTCGACCATTTGATTGCCTTTGGATACAAAGAGAATGCTGAAAACACCCTTGCTTTTACAGCTGTGGAATCTGGGGTGACGCGCTCAAACGTCCCCTAGCGGGGTCCGGGGCAGAGCCCGTAAAATTTTATAAAGTGAAAATGTTGAATTGTATCGTTGGAAGTTTCACAAATTCGGCCAAATTATGGACTTAATCTCAGCCTTCTGAAATTCGAAACGAAACGGAAAATTGCCGAACCGGCACAAAACGATTTTCACACACCTAAAGCTTTATTGCAATGCCCAATTAGCGTTTAGAATTTTAACCGAGAAATAGTATATTAAATCGCTAATTCGTGTGGCACTGGAATATTACAGCTGTTTCATGATTCTAAACACGAAACTCGAAGACTGTAATGAAAAATAATGGTGATTCGGCGCGAAGCGCCAAGAATTTTTGACGTATCTGCGTCTTTTAGCTCAATTTTGGGCGCATTACAACGTATGTCTGCTGCTCAAAAAATTTTCAGAAAGTGTTTTGGGAGGCGGCCGCCCCCCGTCCCTCCTGGATCCGCGCCTGGCATGGAAGCCATAGTTTTGTAGTTTTCTTCCATTTTGTTGGCATAAATTGTAAAAAAAATTTGGCACTTCGCGTGAAATGCTTCGATAAGCTTTGCTTCAGATGCACCAAAACAGGAAATAACGAAGTCATTCAAGTCTCTAAGCATCTTTCTGTCAAAATCTCGCCAATTTCCCAGCGCTTTGTGCCGCTTTTAGCGAAATTTAAAGAAATTAAGGCATTTTTGCAAAAAACTTGTTTAAATTTGCGAAAATCTTTTCGCAAAATTTGCGAACCAGAAATTATTTCGTCTAAGATTATGCGATATAAAACGACCAAAAACGATACTTTGCATGTGAATGTCCGCTTTTAGACCTATTTTCAACTGTTTCGGAAAAAGTTTGGTGTCCCCCACCTCCTCACGGAAATCCTAGATCCGCCGCTGCGTCTTTAGATATAGTTTCGCTCATAAAATGTTCCATCCGCTCGCATTCTTACTCGTCCACGAAGTTAATCTAGGCAAAATTGCGTTTCGAACCAAAACTAATTGTGTTCTCAATGTTCGTAAGTCAGCGTTAAAAGTATCGGCTTGTTATAAATCTTCTTTAAGCTCGCGCGATAAATATAATTTATAGCATTCGCACTGGCTGGCTTTCAGTCTTCTATAATAAGCTAATTTTTGGACTCGGATCGGAAGCCTTGCATTGCACTGCAACATCCAGAAAATAAACTACTCGTACAACATGTACTTCGTAAATAATTCCGATTACTGCATAAAACGTTATATGCGGGTTTCTCGATCCTACTTAATTTTACTGAATTTCCAGCTTGATTTATATATTTCGACCGAGTTAATCTTCCTGAACTGTTCAAACGACTAAATTGAGAAAAAATGGGGTTGATATATTCCATTTTCTCTTCTTTGAGTAGACTAGTTTCGACGTATGATGCTTATCTAGCAGGTTCGTATTCTTTATTCTTGCTTTGAATATAAATCTCAGTTTTCATTGGATAGCAACGAAATTAGCTACTACCTATCTTTCGTTTTGTAAAATTAAAGGCGACTTCATTACTTAGAACTCGGTGCAGCTAATTTGTTTATGCGCTTATTTATGTGTTAAATACTTTATGCATTCATATAAGTGATACTTTAAGAGCCATAGAAGGTAAAGAGTAAATCGCAAGGAATTTGAATACTATACATTTTTAAATCTATGTACAGATGACCTATCTTAAAGATTGCCTCATTCTGTAAATCCCATTCCTCCTATTTCGAAATTCTGTTTTTTTAGATTTCAGCCTTTTAAGGACAATATGAGTGCTTACTTTGTTTCACAGCGCGTTCAAGATTTTTCTATCATATGTTTTTCTTACCATTCGATTCATTATTCAAATCGGTCCCTGGATAACATGCGTATGGTTGTTTAATAATTGGTTTCTTAAAACGTCGGTCCTCTGGGCATTAACAAAAAAGCATAAAATGCATTGACAAGATTTCGCTTACATCACATCATAGTATTTCATTCTTTTGTTTTAAGAATCCATTAGTTTGTAATCAAAGCACTTTGTTCCTTTCTGCAGAAACTGTTCTAAGGACGCTGATATTTCTATTACGGAATCCGGACAATTGGTAGGAAAACAATTCGTAGGAGGACAACTGGTAGGATGACAATTCGTAGGAAGACAATTTGTTGTATAGGTCAATTGGTAGGATACCAACTAGTAGGTATCGTATGTATACATAATCGAAGGTAGCAATTAGGCAAAGAGAGTGCAGTATGGTAAACAAGAGGCAAAAATTGGTTAATTTCGGTCAACATGTTACAGTGGTCAAAATCATTTACGGTTAAATGCCAGGTTGTGGTCGCTATTTTTCATGATATCATTGACTTGTTGCTAAATGTCCGAATTTAACTCGACTGAGCATGGAAAAAAGCTATTCTTTGACGAATATACCTGACAAAAATCAGTTCTTTGAAACATATCTCACAAAGTAACTTGCTCTGAAAACAAACGTATTTTAAGTACACAGCACAGCAATGTTCTTAAGTAGCGAAAGCTTGAACCACTTCGAAATCAATTAGCCATACATGTGACAGGGAGATGGGGGCATCGCCCCACCTAAGATGGGTCCGTCTCCCCACTCTAAACCGTTTGGACTCGTGAAAAAACATGAAAATTTTAGCGATTTTTCGCCATTTTTGGGCCAAAATCGCACAATAATAAAAATATCCCTCAGAAGACCATTGCTCTGGTCGCATTGACCCTCTCCTTCACCTGAGCATGATTTTTGTGCTGTTCGTATGATGAAACTTCATATAATTTGATTTCATCTATCGTGGTACTGCATCCTACGAATTGTCCTCCGACCAATTGTCCTATCCTACAAATTGTCATCCTACCAATTATCCTCCTACCAGTTGTCGTTCTACGAATTGTCTTCCTACGAATTGTCCTAGACCCTTCTATTACTTGTCTTCATGTATTCTGGTTATACGAACTTTTTGATCGATTGCTTCTATGTAAATGATAAATCATTTAGAGCAACCAGTTGAAGAACTGGAAGTCAACTTCGTCCGTTATCGGCCAGAAACTTTGCATCAGCTGTGCAAGTTGACGAAATTTTCAAAGAAAGAACTGCAGCTCATGTATCGGGGATTCAAAGAGGTGAAACTTGAAGAGCGAATAAACTTATCCCGATTACGTCAACAGATTTATAGTCTGTTTCACATAACTTCGTGCATAAAATTCTAAGAATTTCCATCGATAGTAGGCCGAGGGTTACGATAATTATATATCAGATCAATGCTACAATCGCAATCTGTCACTTTGTTATATTGTCGGAGATGGTTTTAAAATTTATGACTGAAGTTGTGTGAAACAGACTATAGGTACTCGTACATTACACAAAGTAACTAGTTTACGTGATCTGAATATTCTGATTTTTGAACTCACGTTGATAATGTATCTACTTCTGATTTTTCCTCTCAATAACATTTTTATGATGCGCTGTTAGCAGAACCCTTATGCAAAATGCAGTCATTTTTAAATCGCGAGTGAATAAAATGCTGGATTTGGCAAGATCTCTAGCTTGTCTTGAAATTCGAAATTTTTCTGATTTTATTATAATTGGATTTCATAATTTTTAGGGTTGTCCTACGGGTTTGGTGACTCTTGAGCAATTTAAAGAGATTTACTCCTGTTTCTTTCCACAAGGAGGTAGGCTCATATATTCTTTATACTCTCGTATGTATTACGTCATTGACGTTTGATTTTTTTAGACTCAAGCAAGTATGCTACTTTCATATTCAACACTTTTGACAGAGACAAAAATGGGCGAATAACTTTTGACGTGAGCTTGTCAAATCATTTTTTTAAGATTTATTTCTGTTTTTATGTCCAACTTTTATTTATATCGTGTTGACTTTATTATTTAATTTTATTCTGTTTATTAATATCCTCATCGATATTTACTGCCGATCGTTGTAGTAATCTTACTAAACATGCATTTAAACAAATAGCAGTAATTACATGAATAAAATAATGATAATAATAATAATAGCGATAAATAAAATTCCAGTTATTGATCTATTTGTTTTATGCTGGCAATGTATATTAATCACACCGATTGATAGCGGACTGCAAATGATACGAGGATTGCTCTTCAGGAATTTGTGTTAGGTCTTTCGATATTATCAAGGGGATCTGACGAAGAAAAACTGCGATGGGTATTCAACTTATACGACGTGGATAACGATGGCTATTTGACAAGGGATAATATCGAAACCATTTTGGGTAGTATATATGACATGATGGGGCCAAATACGGACCCTCCCATGGAAGAAGATACTATTAAAAGCCACGTAGATGCCATTTTCTCTGTAAGATTGAGCACTTTTAAATAAACTCAAATATCCGGTGGACACATTGAGATGAGTAGTCAGTAAAGTATCCGGATCAAGCTTGTCATAATTTATCTATGGGGTTCTTATTTTATTATTATATACACAAATTTTATGTTTGTGCTATCCATTATCTACATATATTTACAAAAACATTCTATTGGTTGAAATTATAATCCTGAACTATGTTCAAGCAAAATGATTACAATTACTACAATCTTTCATATGATGAATAATATTGTTATTATTATGATTATTATTCTTGCTTCGATTTTTGACATAGTGGAATGATAAGAGTTCCTAGAGCTCTTTAAATAAGGCAGTCTATCAAATAATTGCTTAATAACTTCCTACAAACAATTTTCAAAAGCTTCTGCGAATTCTGCAGATAATCCCAAAGTCTTTAAGAAATATTAAAAAGTCATGCCCAAACTTCTTCAAAATGGACTATAGACAACTTTAATATGATAGTAATTAATGCTATTAAGAGCTGTTCGACAATAACATAGCTTTTTAGAGTTCTGATTGCATGGCATTTCGAACTCTTCTTATTAAAGCCAGTTCATTTATAGCTATACTTGCTAAATTATCTAATTTTCTGTGGGTTGATTCTTGTGAAATTACCAGTTATATAAGACCTACTGAATATTGAAAATGCCCCATATTTTAGGAGATAAACACGGATCCGTCCTCTGATATCTGATATAAAGGAAGAATTCGTGAATTTCTCTAAAATTCTTCCCTTTTTGCACGAGATATTAAATTAAGGCTTTCTGCACAGTTAGCAAGAATTCGGATTTTTACCATATAGTTAACTTTATATAACTCGCAAACGCTCATGAAACAGCTGATAGAATTTTATGTTGTATA
This sequence comes from Mermis nigrescens, assembly GCA_036768485.1. Classification (NCBI taxonomy): domain Eukaryota; kingdom Metazoa; phylum Nematoda; class Enoplea; order Mermithida; family Mermithidae; genus Mermis; species Mermis nigrescens. Next base: position 1,963,766 of record JAVLUZ010000157.1, on the reverse strand, counting down.
GCAGGTTTAGCTAAAATTGAATGACCTGTAACCATACATGGCCATCACCAAAATTTTGGGAGTAAGGTCAAAAAATGGTCTTAAAAATGGTGGTATGGCGAAAAAACACCATTTTTTAACGCTTCTTATCGAGTACTAAACATTGGCATCAAGAAATTGCGAGAAAAAAAACAATTAAATTCTGGGTGGGGGTATTTCGGTTTCTGGGGGTGGGGGCCGGGAGTATTCGGCCATCTGGGGGGTCGCATACCTCTCAAACCCCCATGCCCCCCACGCTCACGTGTGCCTGTAACTGCCATGTGTGTAAAAATGCTCTGCAATGAAAATTCGCAAAAAAAACCCACGCCACGTCATTGTCAGAAACCTTTGCATGCTTACCGAAACTATGAATATTATAGCTTTGTATATAATTCTATGTTGTAATTAACTTTTTAAAGATTTCAAATTGTACAGAATTTTTAGGACGTGTAATTTGAAAAACGAATTTTTATATAGTAGGACAATCAAGATAGACAGCCGGACAAGCTAAAAATAATTCCCGACGCCTCATCCACAGGATATATAGGCCGGGTCGAACACACTGAAGTCAACCCCGATACCTTATCCGTAGAATATATAGGCGGGGTGAGATCCTTTGAGGTGGACCCGGATACTTTACGATGTGACATCGGTCAGCTATCACAATCAATGACAAGAAAGTGATTGCAATCGTACATGTACATATAGCATGAGAATTCTGGGAGATCAAGCCCAAAAAATTGTTATAAATGTGATTTGTTGGGCTAAAAAACGATGGGTACTTGTCAAAACATTGTTTTTTGACGTTTCAGGCGATGTTTTTTCTAAAACAAAGAAAGACAAAATTTCACAGAAATATTGAACACAATATGGTCAAAAAATGAGTACGGTGCGAAGTTTCGAAAATTTGACACTTATAAGCCAAAAATAGGCTAAAAACGCTTGATATAGCACACTTTCTACGATTTTGTTAGCAGATCGACAACTGTGCTAGGGTCGCCGCAGCTGTTTTTCAGGGTGAATAGTCATTCTAGGGGAGTCTAAACCCCCTAAGAACACTTATGATTGCAGCTGTAAAAATACCTTATTTCATCTTATTGTGACTTTATCCGTGGTTCCCGCAAATCCATGCTCTCACATGAATGAAAAGCGGAAACATACGGTTAGCTGAGACTAGCCGGCTTGTATTTATCAGTTTGATTGGGGAAATTGATAGCAATAAAACCTTCCATTGATTCAAATTCAAACTAAACTAGGAAATTTAGCACAAATACCAAAAAACTAACAAATAATAACATTATTTGTCATTAGATGCTAGTGAACTCACTGTAAGCTTGTTTAGTTCTCGTTAATCATTCTTGAGCTTTTTCTTAGCAGTTGTTTCCTAACAAATTTCCAAATTAAGGGTCGTGTCCCAATCATAGGTGGGCAGCACCAGAATTCTGGGCGGTGCAAGATTTTTCCAAGGTCAAAAAATGGTCTTAAAAATGGTTATATGGCGAAAACACCATTTTTCAACGTTTCTCGTCGAGCACTATCCATCGGCATAAAAAATTACAAAAAAACAACAAAAATATTCAATAATTGAATTCTGTGGGGAGGATATTTTGGTTTCTGGGGGTATTCGGCCTTCTCGAGAAAGTGCATACTCCTAACCCCCTCAACCCACTTGTGGTCCCAATACTGCCACCGTCCCAACACTGCCACCGTCTTAACATTGCCTTCAGTCCCAACACTGCCACCGTCCCAACACTGCCACCGTCTTAACATTGCCACCGCGAGTCCCAACGCTGCCACTGTCCCAACATAGCCACCGTGGATCCCAAGATTTCCTCCACGAGTCCTAACATTGCCTCGCACACTTACACAGCGATTCACATATGGACGCTGTTGTGGGGGTTTAACCCCCTTAGAGTATTACTACCGAGAGGGTATTACCTCCAGTGAGAAATTAGAAGTTAGGTGTTGAAGAGCGCTTTAGAAACGAGTGTTATAGACAACTTCGACATGACAATACACCGTAAAAGCAACATAGAAATTACTATGCAAAAAATTTTAGGATTAAGCCTCTCTTTAGTTCTTGATTTTATTCCTCCCTGGCGACCTAAACCATTAACTATGAAAATTAGATATCTAATACTTTAAGATTACATGTGCGCCTCCATGTAGTACATGTACGAATGGGCCACAACTAAATTCTGGGAGAGGATCTGATGGGGTAAACATCGGGGAAAAAGGAAAATACAATTCTGGGAAGTCTGCCGAATTTTGTGGAGTTTGAATTTTAAGGAAGTTTAAGTCCCCCTCCGATCCTCACGATAACTTGCATGTGTGACTACGCTGTGTGAATGTTGGAACTCGCGGCGGCAATGCTGGGGCTCGGGTGGCAATGTTGGGACTCATGGTGACAATGTTGGGACAGTGGTAATATTGGGAGGTGGCAGTGTTGGGACGGGGGCAATGTTGGGATTCGTGGTAGCATTGTTGGGTCTTGCGGTGGCAATGTTGGGACGGTGGCAGTGTTGGGACTACACCAAATTGAGTACCCGTGACAGTGATTTTATTTGAATATGTACATACATGTACGAGTAAATGAATAAGAGATAACAATGTTTCTTGGTATGACTTTTGAGAATATTCACTGATTATACACTAACAATTTTACTCGTAGATAATCAAATTGAGTTTTTCCACAATTATTGTAAGCTGTCTCCGAAAATAATGGAGGCCTAACCATAGGTGGGCGGCACCAAAGTTCTGGGGGGTGCTAGATTTTTTTCAAAGGTCAAAAAATGGCCTTAAAAATTGTGATATGGGGAAAAGGCACCATTTTTCAACGTCTCTCATCGAGCACTATCCATTGGCATCAAAAAATTGCGAAAAAAAATCAAAAATTGAATTCTAGGGGGTATTTTGGTTTCTGGGGGGTGCATATCTCCAAACCCCCCACGCCCAGGTATGGGCCTGACTCAAAGTTATTTGAAACAAACTTTATGTTTGACTGCTGGTCGCTCTATGCCTTTCATAGTGAGACTTTGTAATCCGCACGCCAATAGCAATCCAAATACGAACATGCTTTCATAGTATGTGGGTACTCGTAGTCTTACCGGATGTCGTCATTAATGTGAAAACGAAAAATTATCCTTAATTTGTGTAATAGGATATTTACTTTAACTTTTTATATCGTATTCTTTGCAGAAAATGGACGATAATCAAGATGGCTTGATAACTCTGCAGGAATTCCTGGCCAACTGTAAAAAAGTAAATTGCTCGACTATTACTTGCTTTTATTCTACTCATAGCTTGAAGGAACTTGTCTTGCAGGATGCTGATATAAGACACTCATTGCACTTATTCGATACAGTTTTCAGAGCAACCTCTTCCAGCTCTGTCCCATCCTCCGTACAGAATAAAAGAGTGATTACATAGTTTCGTGCTAATTGTTCGTTTCTCACAGTCTGTTTTACACAAGTTTGGGCATAAGTTTTAAAAATAATCTAATAAGCTGATAGATTGCGAGTAAAGCATTGATTCGATATATAATTATCATAATTTTCGGCTTATTACCGATTAAAATTCTTAAGATTTATGCCTAAACTTACGTTACTTTCGCAATTTAATAAACAAATAGCTATCTGCATTTGCATTGACAATATGTATTACAATAATTATATATACCTACATATTACCTACTTACCAGCAGTCTTTTTCGCGCAATATCACTCTGCAAGTGAAAGATAGAAAGAAAAATAGATTATAAATGATAAAAATGCTGTATACGTAATAAAATTAAAATTTAAACATCGGAGTCGAGCTCGGATGGAATATTTTTTACGGCATAAACCATATGCAGTAAAAAAACTTTAAAGACCAATAAATTTCTTTGATTAACATTTCGTGGTCTAATTGATTGAGATGAACAGGTTTATGCAAACCGCGGGATGTTTTATGATATGGACACCCTGTTTCATATGGCCTGCGCTTCAATCAAGAATTTTCAACGACTGTACGGAATTTTTCGTTATGTGCAGCTGAAAAACGGAATCGGAGCCAGAGCACGTATGGACTATGGCGAAAGAGCTTCCTCCTGACTTTTGCCAAATTTAGGCTCTGACCGTTAAGGGCTTGGAGATAAATAAGTTATTTAAAATAAATTCCAATGTAAGATTGTTGCTATAGAAACAGGAAACGCTACTCAAATTCTTAAACTCTACATATGTTACGATATCAAATTCTATAGAGAAATGAGCAGAGTATATTAGTATAATTCTATAATTGTTTTAATCATTTATTTTTATGAGTTTAATTTTCGGTTTTCATGAAAGGTCCTCTCTTTATAAAATACATAGCAAGTGCGCAGCATGGGATTCTGATAGGGGGGGGGTAAAATTTTGAAGTGCCTTTTATAGGTCTAAAAATAGTGGGTACACGTCAAAAACATCGTTTTTCGGTGTTTCTGACGATGCTCTATCTTTCTAGAGCATAAAAATACAAAAAACATTTTAAAAAAATTAAAAAAGTCGAATAAATTGATTAAAATGTTTTTTTACTAACCAAAACTCAAACAGATAAAGTCTAATGCCAAAAATCCTTTTTTGCATATTCAGTCAGGAGCAAAGAAAAATGTTTAGACAAAGAAGTTAATGTGCTTGGACAAGGGGATCAGAAAATTACCTGGGTAATAGGCACGCGTTTGTTGAAACTCTTTTGAGTCAAGCAAGATAAATAAGAAATTGAATTACGCGGATTCTTGGTAAAATTAAAAAATTATTTTTACCTACAGAATCAGTTCGCAAGAGCGACGTCAAATCTGCATACTTTTTAATCTGTATCAGATATAAGACACTAGCAAAGAAAAATGCTCCGATGGAACAAAAAAGATGAATATACTTGGAATTAAGGATTATTAGGATGTAAAAGGAGGGGAATAGGAAAAATCTACCTAAAGTCGCAAAATCTGCTAAAAATCACACTTTCTCTAAGCAACGCAAAAAATCGAAGTATATTCTGCGGCTTCGAACAAAGTGTCGTTTTTAAATAATGTTCAAAGTTTCAGTAAAGAGTGTATAAACGAAATCTATAATGTTTACTTTTTTAAAATGCTGGCAAGTAGCAACGATGACTAGCTTCGTATCTTGATTGATAGAAAACTAAGTGGTATTGTATTTAAAGTTATTTTTTTGTTATGAAGATTATAGCAAGCAAAGCAGGGGCCGATTAATTAGTGCACACAATCGTTACGGGATTGCTACTGTACTTACATTCAGTCTGTTTTAAGTCAACTTACGCGTTTCCTACTGTTTTAAACCAATAATTTCATCAGTTGTCTTGGATGCATCGATGTTTGCTATTTCATTCAATTGGCTTAGAAAGACTGTTAGTTTATTCAATATCATTTCCCATAGCTACTGCATAGCTAACGTGCTGCTTTTTCAATCATTTTTATGGTTAAAGATTTGTTTTAATCTGTTGTCCGCAGAATATACTTCAATTTTTTGCGTTGCTTAGAGAAAGTGATTTTTAGCAGATTTTGCGACTTTAGGTAGATTTTTCCTAGTCCCCTCCTTTTACATCCTTAATAATCCACCATTCCAAGTATATTCATCGTTTTTGTTCCATCGGAGCGTTTTTCTTTGCTAGTACCCTACTTTTAATTAGCATGATATCAGTACATCAGTCAGTAAACACATACAGTAACATATCACAATAATGACAGCAGTCCAAGAACGCGGAAAACAATATTGTTCTTAAGATCAGAATTATCCTTTTTAAACAAGACATCCTTACATTATTTAAACAGATCAAAGTTTTTCAGCATAAACTTTACGCAAATATCAAGTGTAAGGAACACTAACGCTCAGATTTGGAAGTAAAATAAATTTGTAGTATAAACTACATATTGACAACAAATGAATAGTGCAAACTTTACACAACTACTAGGTGTATAGAAAACTAACAGTCAGATTCCCACTTCTGATTTTACGTAGGACATTTTAAAAAAAATTAAGCTTCCGCAAGACTCTAGAACTAAAGTTAAGATGCAGTGTAAACTTTACACAACCACAGAGTGTAAAGAAAATTTCAGTCGGATTCGCAATTCTGATATTACTGTGATATTACGATCAACATTTATGAAAAGATTAATTCTCCACAATGGACCGAGGACAAATAAATAGCAGATGTAAACCACTTTACACCACTGTTGAGTGCAAACAAACTGGCGTATCACATTTGGTTTCTGGTCAATTTTTAGACCTGAGATTATGTCCAGACTCATAACCCAGAACTTGGCAGAAAAAACAAGACAGAAACACGTTTAACTCCCCCATTTTTTTGAATTTACACCTCCCGAAAAAGCTAAATGTTGATGTAAACAAACGCAATTCGCTGTGACCCGTACCCCTTAGAAAGTACTTTATTTTTATCCTATTCGACCTCGCCCGACTTCTGAACAGAGAAAGTGGGCGTAGCGAACAAAAAATGAACAAACACGTATTTTCCACTGTCCACCACATTGTACACTTTAAAAATCTGAACCTAACGTCCCATTGAGTTTAAATAAATTCGGTTCGGGCCAGTTTGTAGCCCTTTGATTGTAGTACGTTTGAATGTGCGAAACTTATGTTCCGCAAAATATTTGATATGATATATCAATCAAAATACGCAAAAAACCTGTTTTTTCGCCCATTTTACACCTCATATTTCGAACTTTACACCCCCATAAACGACTCAATATTATGTTTTATTTTGAACGCGGCTTGCTTCGACCTGTAGCCCTTAAAAGTTATTTTATTTCTGTTTTATTCAATTCATCCCAACTCATAATCGAAAAAGTTGGCAGAGAAATCTCAGACAAAATCTATTTTTGTACTGATCCTTTAGAGTGTAAAGTTTAAATCCCTGATACTAATTGCGTATTGATTGTAGAAAAGTTTGCTGGTAAACACAAGATAGCCCTTGATCCATAGTACATTTCTGTCTGAAAAAATTTCTTAAATCTCATAAGCGGAGTTGTTGGCAGACAAAAAAACAAGTCGAAAGTGCATGGTTTTGCCGAAAGAATTAAAAAAATGAAAAAAGTCAGTACTCAGAAGATTTGAACCCATTAGTCTTTTTTTAACCCGCATGCGAGAACGGATGCGTCAGCCTCTGCACCAACTCGACAAATCGGCGAATTTTAATACTTAGTCAATTATTAAAAAATATTCATCATTCTACTGAAGTTTAAGAATAGTGCATTTATGATAATAAAAATAAATATTTATTAAAGACGAGTCAAAAACCTCTGAAATAAGAAAAATCTGATCAAACAATATGCAATACGGAGTTATCTACCGGCATTAGAAAATAGATATATAATTCAAAGTTCACCTCTTCATACCTCAACAAACAGTGGCTGTAGAACAGTTTAAAGGTCAGATTCGTTATTCTGACCTTACGGAGAACATTTTTAAAAAAATTCATCATCCACGACGCTCTGGGCGGGAAAAACTTTTTCAGTGTAAAGTTTACACCTGACTAATAACGCAATATTGATTGTAAAGAATAAATTTTGACGTGTAGCGCCTAGGACGAGGCACATTTTAAAGGTAGTTACCACGTTCTGTCTACTAAGTGGAGAATATGACAAGGAAGTATTTTTTGTCCCAGACTGTTTACAATATACCGCCTCTAAATTTAAAAAATATTGTTTTTTTTTGAAAAAAATAAAAAAGACCCCCTAGATTTTATAAGCGTGTACCTTTTGAAATCAATCGGACTGCATAGAATGTAAAAGTGAGTTAGATATGCTCGTGCACATGAAAACAGTAAAAAACCGTCTAATTTACACTCCTGTGCAACAACTAAGGAGTGTAAAGAAATTTTAAGACTAGATGATTCGTAACCTACTAATCAAGGAAAACATTTTTTTAAAATTTGGCCCTCCGCAGATAATTTGAATTTTTGGTGTAAACTTTACACACTCACGACTCGCTCGGTATTTAGTGTAAACAAAAAAATGGGGGTCCCTAGTTTTTTTATTATCTACCTTTTATAAAAAGCACCTCTCAGATGTGTGCCGTTATAGCTGTGAGAGGGGGGCATATGTTGGGGGTACCCAAGTATATTATAGGTACGCGCTAACGCGCTACCTATGAATTCAAAGTTAAACTCTTCATACCTCAACAAACAGTGGCTGTAGAAAAGTTTAAAGGTCAGATCCGTTATTCTGACCTTACGGAGAACATTTAAAAAAAAATTCATCATCCACGACGCTCTGGGCGGAATAAATTTTTCATTGTAAAGTTTACACCTGCACTAATAACGCAATATTGATTGTAAAGAAAAAAATAAATTTTGACGTGTAGCGCCTAAGACGAGGCACATTTTAAAGGTAGTTACCACGTTCTGTCTACTAAGTGGAGAATATGGCAGGAAAAAAAATTTTTTTGTCCCAGACTCTTTACAATAAACCGCATCTAAATTTGAAAATATTACTTTTCAAAAAAAATAAAGAAGGCTCCCCTAGATTTTATAACCGTCTACCTTTTGAAACCAATCAGACTGCATAGAATGTAAAACTGAGTTAGATATGCTCTTGCACATGAAAACAGTAAAAAACCGTCTAATTTACACTCCTGTGCAACAACCAATGAGTTTAAAGAAATTTTAAGACCAGATCCGTAACCTACTAATCAGGGAAAACATTTATTTAAATTGGCCCTCTGCAAATCATTTGAATTTTTGGTGTAAACTTTACATACTCACGACGCGCTCGGTATTGAGTGCAAACAAGGAAAAAATGTGGGTCCTAAGTTTTTTTATTATCTACCTTTCAAAAAAACCGCACCTTTCAGATGTGTGCCGTTATAGCTGTTAGGGGGGACATATGTTGGGGGTACCCAAGTATATTATAGGTACGCGCTAACGCGCTACCTATGATGCGTATTTTTATGGGATTAAATAAGACAATTAGGTACCTGTAAAGAACGTATTGATGCTAAAGAGTGTCCGCTCAGATTTCATCATGTCCTTTTATTATCGCAGATGTAAATGGGGCTTTGGTCATTTCAGGCCTTCGCAAAACTTTGAGTTTGACACCATACATGGGCAGCAGCAGAATTTTAGAGGAGGTCTGGGCGGTTTAAAACCGGCGTAATTCAATTCTGGGAGGTCTACCGATCTTTGGAGGTTTACCGGATTCTCAAAGGTATAGTCTCTAGACCATAGGTGCACGGCATGGCCGATCTAAGGGGCCAGCCGTTCTGGAGGGGGTCAAAGATTGAGCTTTTTTGGGTCAAAATGACCTCAAAAACTGATATAAGCGCTAAAATAGCGTTAAAACTATGAACGTTATTACACCGCTTCTGGTCAATCTGAAGCACTTTTGAAGAAAATTTTAAATTTTAGTCCGTTTTGGGCCTCCGTTTTGCCAAATTTTTCCCACAAAATTTTCCATTTTCTCATTCTGGGGGTTCAGGGCAAGACCTCCCAAACCCCTCCCCCACGTGCATGTCTGTTCTAGACTCCAAACCTTAACGCGCGCGTGATGTTGACACCATAGATGCACAGCATGGCCGATCTAGGGGGGTCAACTGGTCTGGGGGTCAAGAATTGGACTTTTTCGGGCCGAAATGACCTCAAAAAATTGATATAAACGCTAACACATTTAAAAGAAAATTCTCAATTTTGATCCATTTTTTGCCTCTAATTTGCCTCATTTTACCGAAAAAATTTTCCATTTTTCCATTTTAGAGGAGTTCAGGACCCTCAAACCACCCCCATGTGCATCTCTTGTTGACACTGCTTATACGCGGTTTAGTTTTCTTTTGAACGATTTTATTCTTTTTGTACTTGGTTATTCTGAATGTATAACTGAAATATCATATATTGTACCTATTTTTCATGACATGAACGGGGAAAGTAAGTGGTTAGTTGCACATTATGACAAGAACGCGTCACTCAATACGCTTTCAAGTTGCATGACGTTAGCGGATTTGAACGGTGATGGCGACTACAAACTTTTATTGGCTGACCTTGGCACTGGTCAGTATAATATGAAGCTCAAAGTATACAAAGGTAACGCTGCAAAACCGTTATAGATTCAGTAAATATTTCATATGTATAATAATCTTACTGTTTATGTTTTAATCACCTATTTGTCCACCTGGAAGAACCACTGATTCGCAGATCATTTATGCCCCTCTACTCTTTTTCACAAGATTATTTCAAGTTTTAAAGTCGCAAATATTCAGTAATGAAGAGACTATTCGTCTGAAGTAATTATAGGTTCCAAAAATGAAAAATTCGACGAATTGTTCATCGATAACACTAATGCCACTCGTTTAAACTCGTTACACCAAGTGCCCATTCAGATTTGCATAAAAGTCATTTTCCTCGCACAAAACTACATACTTACATTAACGTTTGAAATAGTTTACCAGACATTGTCATTTTATCTCCTAGAATAAAATCCTTTAACACGAGATTAGCTAGCATCGACTTAAATATAGATTTGAGGGGGCATACTTAGATCGTCATAGTTATCGAGATCAAATGTCCTTTAATTCATTTAATCATTACTTTTCGTGTCTTCTTGACAGTAAAATCTTAAAATATCATATCACCTTGTTATTGACATGAAAAAATAATTGCACTGTTTGGCAGATCATAATCAATATGTGCATGACAAAATAATGCCACTTTTCATAATTACATACTCTTAAATTGAAAGCATTTAAGTTCACATTGAATTTCATTTCATTCCTATTTGATAACTATGTGATATTTTAATTTGATTTCCTTTCACTCAAACTTTCAATTTTGATTTTGATTTTTACCTCAGTCTGAAGAAACTATTTTTGCTTGTTTTTGATAATCACTGCTGATTGAGGTTCCGTTTTGGTGACGGAAAATACGGTGATTGATCTTCCGACGGCTATTAGCACTTTATTCATGGATACTACTGGACTAAAGATACCTGCGGTTGCTCTAGCTTCCGGGCCGTATCTATACATGTATAAAAATTTAAAGCCATACTACAAATACACAGTTCCAGGTTTGCCAATAGATGCACGAGAGTTAGAAATTTGGAACCATGCCAAAAGTGGAAAAATTGGCGCAAAAACCGTCCATGAAGCACTTGAGAATTTAAAAGTAAATTCAGTTCATTTTGACTAGAATATAACACAAAATAAAGCAATAATACATAATAATTTATTATACATTTGCGTGACTAGTGTGATTCAATCGAAGAGCTGGGCTCCAAAAGCGGCTTTTGAAACGGGAAGTCCAGTATTCTATTGATAGCATATTTCGCATAAATCACTAGTTCTAGACAGGCCTGTTCCGATTCTTAAAAAAGCTATTAGATCATATTGTTCGAGCTGAGCTCATTTCAAGTGGCTTTGCCTCTTTTCTTACTATAACTCAACTTTTGAACTTGAACTAGAGTATGTGATGTTCAGCTCTGAAATAAATGTCAGGTGTTTGCATGCTTAAAAGTCAATTGCAGCTGCTTATATTGTTATAATTTTTATAATTCTGTAGGAATGTAGCTGAAAGAATGGTGTTAGTTCCCCAAAATTCACAAAATCGGACAATGTCAACAGTTTTTATATGGATTTTTAAATTTCAAAGCGTCAGTCTCCTATAGAACAAGTATTTGTCTCCTGAATTAGATGACCAGCTGTAAAGCAGTTCACCTTAGAATTTTTGATTACTGTGAATGATTGAAAATAATTTAACAGCTTGTTTAACTGATCTGCAACGCAATAAATTTTCACACAGAAAAATTCTCAAAAAATGCCTACTAGTGCAATACTATAAAAAATACTATATAAAAAATACTATATAAAAAACTATATAAAAATACTATGAAAAATCCTATACAAAAACAGCAACCGCAGTTTGTTGCATCCCAGATATTTTTTCAAGGTAGCCTTTTCAGTAATCCATCGAAAAAAATGATTCATGCAGTACTGAGCAGTTTCGGTGAATGCAAGCAAATCGGTAAAAAAAGAAATGCATGCAAAGTTGCTTTACTGCATAATAGATCTTAAGCTTACACTCATCTCAGCATGCATACATGTTTATTAAATTACTTATATTGTACGTTGTTTGTATCTATAAATGTCATAACAACAGGAATTCAGGTCTCCTTTTTTATATCTGTTTTTAAGGCAGCTATAAACTTTTCCAAGTTAACGCCACGGTCCCAACGATTTCTAATTATAGCAGACAAAGAGAGAGAACAATTCGTTGACATATGCAAAAATGAGCCGCTCAGACAAAATACTGTAATTACGGTTATGTCTACAATGAAGAAATCAAGTCAGCAGGCTGATTCGGTAGATTGTTTAGTTTTGGGTACAGAAAGTGGTTCAGTGCTCATGATTGATTCGCAAGCGTTTACCGTCTTGATGGAATGTAAATTGCCTCGGGGTGTTCCCTGCTTCGTGAACGTTTCTGGATTATTTGACGTAGAGTACCGTATTATAGGTAAGCTAGTTTGTCTTCTTTTAAGCGAACGCTTTTTTGAAAAAAATGTGAGAATATTTACGAAATAAAAGTGAAAAGTTCTGGGGAATTTCTTCTGTAATCCATATCAAAATTGACTACTGTATAATGTTCACGATTGGGTGTGCGGATCATATACGAGTATGAACATGGTGGTTGGAGCTCGAGAATTTTGTTCGACGCTCACCTCAGAATTTAAGATACCCTGTAGACCCCTAAAATTAAATTTCTAACTTTTTCGCGTTTATTGGCCTATCAACCCTCAAAACTTACTTGTTGTCTATGTATGGTTCACTTTATATATTTGGAAGCTATACATGCATACATACAAGTTCATGATTTGAACCTACTAGATTAAATGGTCGAAATTAATAACACACGGTTTTTAGGAATTTTCATCTTGATTGACAGACCACGCATGCTTTGATATGAATCCTTATCATACATGAACAGCATGAGAAATACATATGGGGGGAAGGATGAGGCTTAAAATTTCTTCAAAAAGTACCTTTTTGGGCTAAAAAATATATATTCACGTCAATTTTATATTTCAGACAATGCTTGTTCTTTCTAGTACGTAAAACCAAAAAAATTTGAAAAAAATTGAAAAAATTGAGTGAATCGAACAAAATATAAACAAAAAATTGATTATATGGCACCGAAAATTTGACAATTTTGAGCAAAAATGAGCTAAAAACGCATTAAAAAAGCACATTTTTTACGATTTTTACGAAAACTTGGCTAATATGGGAGAGGGTCGCTCGCAGTCATTTCGCGAAGGGTCAAAGAAACCCCTCCCCCAACCCAAACAACACCTAGGATCCTAACTTGTTTTTCTGCAACTCGAGCTATGTATCTCACTCTCTAAAATCAGAAGTATAAGCTGATGGACGACTTTTTAAGTCGCAAGTATTTTAATTCACAGTCTGTCTCACATAAGTTTGAGATTTCCTTTTATTACATTTTTACCCATTTAGTCGATAGTTAACAATAATTATGGATCAAAACCTAAATCACAGAAAAATGTTGACTTGCTGGAAAGAAAAGTACAAGCTTATTTGAATCAGGCTGTACTAAAATATAAGCTTAAGACTACGCAATCAGCAATCATATTCAGTGTGTTGTCGGAACGGCTGGATTTATGCGCTTAAGAGAGAAACAAAAACGATAGAATCGCCCTTAATCCAGCTGGATTCATACGCTGTTGGGATGACGAAAATTCAAAAGACGATCATGATAGGATGTATGGATGATACGTTTAGAGGCTACAGCCTTAAGGGGAAGAAATCATGGAGCATAGGAGTAAGAATCATCTTGCGTTGAATAGGTGCAGTTTGAGGTTTTTAGAATTGATTAAAACAATTGATTAAAATGAAAAATAAAATAATAATTGTTTTTAGGTTTTTTTGCGTCATCAAAGATAGCGCGTTAGCGCGTACCTATTAATTACTTGGACCCCTACAAAATTACTGCCCACCTTACAGCTATAATGGGACACTTCTGTATTGTGCGGTTTTTTAGAACTTAGATAATAAAATAATTCGATGCCGCCATTTTTTTATTTTTTACACTTCTACCCAGTGTGTAAAGAGCGTGTAAAGTTTTACTGTGACGTTATAATGGTGTTTTTTAAATTTTGGTCGGTCACACGATTTTTCTAGCTCAGTTTTGCATTCTGCTTGGTCTGATCTTCTTAAATATAGACAATTGACTAAACGTAAAGAATCTGAGGGTGAAAAGACACATTTCGGCCTGTATTTTGTCTGCCAACGGCCTGTATTTTTTTCGGCCTGTATTTGGTCTGCCATTAACAGCGCTTATGAGTCCTAAAGATTTGTTTCAGTCAGCAGAAATAAACTACGATTCAAGGGCTAATTTCGGCTTACCAGCAAACTTTTTTACACTCAATACGGAGTCAGATCTAGGGGTTTAAACTTTACACTCTAGTGGATGGTGTAAAAACAGATTTTGTCTAATATTTTTCTGCTAAGTTTCCCGCTTAATAGTCGGGATAAATTTAATAAAATGGAAATAAATTTATATTTTGAGGGCTACACGTCGCAGCAAACCGCGTTTAAAAAACGCAATATTGAGTTATTTATGGGGGTGTAAAGTTCGAAATCAGGAGTGTAAAATGGACGAAAAAACACGTTTTTTTCTTCATTTTGATTGGTAAATATCTCAAATATTTTACGGAACAGAAGTTTTCCACATACAAACGTAGTACGATTTAAGGCTACAAACTGGCTCAAACCGAATTTCTTCACACTCGATGGAGAATTAGGTTCACATTTTTAAAGTTTACAATGTGGTGGATGGTGGAAAATACATTTTGTCCGTTATTTTTTGTTCGCCACTTTCTCCGTTGAGAGGTAGGGATAGGTCGAGTAGAATAAAAACAAAGTACTTTCTAAGGGCTACACTTCACAGCAAATTGTCTTTGTTTACACCAATATTGAGCTTTTTCTAGAGGTTTGAAGTCAAAAATTGGGTGTGTTGGACGTGTTTCTATCTTGTTTTTTTCTGCCAACTTCTCCGGTTATGAGTCTGGACATGACTTCAAGTCTAAAAATGTACCAGGAATCGGACGTAAAACGCGAGGTGGGCGCGTTCGTGTACACTTAACAGTAGTGTAAAGTGGTTTACATCTAATATTTATTAATCACCAGGCCATTGTGGAGACTAAATTTTATCATAAATGTTAATCGTTAATATCAGAGTAATATCAAAATTATGAATCCGACTAAAATCTTTTTTACAATCTGTAGTTGTGTAAAGTTTACTTTACAAATCAACTTTAGTTCTAGAGCCTTGCGGAAGCTTAATTTTTTCAAAATGTTTTACGTAACGTCAGAATTATGATTGACTGTTAGTTTTCTATACACTCAGTGGTTGTATAAAGTTTGCACTATCGATTTATTGTAAATGTCTACTATAATATAAGTTTATTTTACTTCTAGAGCGTTGCAATGTGAATTTTTTCAAAATAGTCCCGCAAGGTCAGGATTACGGATCTGACTGTATGTTTTCTTTACACCCAGTAGTTATGTAAAGTTTACACTGAAAATTGAATTTAGTTTCAGAGCGTTGCAGAAGCTTTATGTAAAAAAATGTTTCATGTAATCTCAAGATTACGAATCTGAGCGTAAGTGTTCTTTACACCCGATAAATGCGTAAAGTTCATGCTGAAAAGCTTTGATCTGTTTAAATAATTTAAGGTTGTCTTGTTTTAAAAAATAATGTCGATGTTTAGAACAATATTGTTTTCTGCGTTCCTGGACTGCCATTATTATTGTGGCATGTTACCGTCTGTGTTTACTGACTAATTTAATCAAATAATGCTAGTGAAAAGTAGGGTTTTAGCAAATAAAAATGCTCCGATGAAACAAAAAAGACGAATATACTTGGGATTTTGGATTATAAGGATGTAAAAGGAGGGAGGGACTAGGAAAAAGCTACCTATGTATACGCCTAAAGTCGCAAAGTCTGCAAAAAATCAGACTTTCTCTAAGCAACGTAAAAAATCGAAGTATGTATATTCTGCGACCTCTAAAAAAGTGTAACCTTCTTTAAATAATTTTCAATGCCTTACACAAGAGTGTACAAACATAATATAAAATGTTTCCTTTTTGTAAATTGCTTGCAAGTTGCAACGCTTACTCCGTATCGTCAAAAATAGAAAACTAACTGCAATTGTATTTGAAGGTGTTTTATTTTGTTATCATGAGCATTATAGCAAGCAAACCTGGTGTCAATAGATTAGTGCACACAATCGTTGCTGGCATGCAAGTGAATCTACATGTTGTCTGTTTCAAGTAAGCTTACGCGTTTCCAACTGCTTTAAACCAACAATTTCTTTGATTGTCTTGAATGCATCGATGTTTGCCATTTCATTCATTGGCTCGCAAAGTCGCTCCTAGTTTACTCCATCTAATTTCCCATAGCTACTGCATAGCTGAGTTGCAGCTTTTTCAAATGTTTTTAGGTTCAATAGTTTATTTCAATCTGCAGGCCACGGAATATACTTCGATTTTTAGCGTTGATTTTTAACAGATTTTGCGACTTTAGGCGTATACATAGGTAGCTTTTTTCTAGTCTCCTCCTTTTACATCCTTAATTATCCACAATCCCAAGTATGTTAGTCTTTTTTGTTCCATCGGAACATTTTTCTTTGCTAGTTAAAATGAATTATCCGTGCAAATAAAATTGACGCTCATCTGCACGACGTTTATGGTAGAAATCTAAATGAAAAACTAGTGAACAATCGCATTTGAAATAAAATTTTATATATCCAAGTTTTTGTATCAAAACATCCTCAGAACTTGTGACGTACAACTAACTCTTTCAATCATTGCGTCAAACGATTATTTTAAGTAGGAACAAGGCAAATTAACGAAGTTGTTTGCTTTATTGGGTACAATTCTCCGTTTTTATAATTCAGAATTTTCGAACAAAACTATGTAATGTCTCCGAAAAGTCACTAGATTATGGTGACTATAAGTAGGTCTGCTCAATTTGAAATTGGATAGCGAAATCTGAAGTAATTCCATCGCATCGCATTCACTTGCGAATCAATATTAATGAATAATGCGGATTATCGAGTAATAAACAATGCTGCTTTGGCATTTTACGTCAAATTAATGTGCATTTGTTTGCCACTTTTTTAAATTTTATTCACTTATAAATCTCCATTTGCAATTTTAACCAAATATTCCATGAATAAGTGAATTTGCCACATTTTGAGATGCCATGTGCAATATGTGCGATTGAATACTTCGATTATAAACCTCGCAATTATCAAGCAGCTATTGTGGCCCTACAAAACAAAGAAATTCGTCTCTATAAAAATACTCTATTGGTCGATTGCATCAAACTAGATGACATTGTTTCCGGTCTTGTTTTCGGTCGCCTCGGCAGAGAAGAGGGCGGATTAGCTGTGGTGACCAGGAGCGGTGGCTTGCATATAAAACTATTTAGAAGGTATTCTCTTACACATACCTATGCACAGACATGCGCCGCATGGGAATTCCGGGGAAGGGTTATGATTTAAAAATGCCTTTTTGGGCTGAAAAATTGTGGATACGCTTCAAAATGATCGTTTCTCGACATTTCTGACAATGCGTCATCTTATTTTTAAAAGATAAAGAAAATCAATTATTTTAACAAAATATGGTCAAGAAGAGAGTACAGATTTTGCTCGCAAGTATTGCAAAAACCAAGTAAAAAGGCTGAAAAGTTATTTTTCACCCAAATCTTTTAGTGGGATTAGATAGGGAATCCAATCCACTATCAATCTCCCGTGTCACGCATATGATTTAGATCAATTGAATGATGTTTGATGTACAGCGAACGCGCTTGCTTAAGCGAGGGTTAAACTTGAGAAATAATTGGCCAGCAATCACTAGAGGAGCAATTGTCTGGCAAGCAATAGTCTGACAAGCAACTGTCTGGCGAGCAATTGCTCGGCGAGAGCAATCGCTCGGTGAGCAATCGCTCGGCGAGCAATTGTTCGGCGAGAAATTGTTCGTCGAGCAACTGTTCGGCGAGCGATTGTCGCGTGAGCGATTCTTACGTGAGCAATTGTTGGGCAAGCAATCGAGAGGCGAACAATTGTTGGAGAACAATTGTTGTCGAGTAATTGTTGGGGAGCAATTTTCCTGTAATCCGAATTTGTGTTGGGTTCGCCCCACACCTGGGCGTGGGGGTTTGGGGGTATGAACCCCCCAGAAATCAAAATACCCCCCAGAAATCAAAATACCCCCCCAGAATTCAATTTTTGAAAATTTTTTTCGTTTTTTCCGCAATTTTTTTGATGCCAATGGGTAGTGCTTGATGAGAAACGTCGAAAAATAGTGTTTTTATCGCCATACAACTATTTTTAAGACCATTTTTTGACCTTCAAAAATCGTGCACCCCCAGAATTTTTTGCTGCCCACGTATGGTTCGCCCCTCTCCTTGAGCGAATTCTGAATATGGGTCTGCGCACAGACATATTGTAAAAGTTGCTTACCCAGGGGCGGATTTAGGGGGGCGGGGGCCGGCCGCCCCCCTCCCCCAGTGGCCCAAAATTGTGCGAAAAATTAAGCATTTTTGAGCGATTTTTAGCGATTTTCGGGTCAAAACGGCTAATTTTTCCGCCCAAGTCAGGGTTCCGCCCCCCCCCTTAGGGATACCACCCCCCTTGGGAAAATCCTAGATCCGCCACTGTGCTTTGCTTACCACTCGGAATTATAAAAATTGAAAGTTAAGTTTTCCTTAATACTTAAGAATAAAGTTTTATTGATTAGCTTACAGAAATATATTCAAAGGTAGCCGAGCACCGCTTAGAAATCATAGAACTGAAAATTTAATATAATGAAAGTATAGCGGATAGAAAATATGCTAATTGCTGTTGCCATTGATCGATCGATTTGCATCCATGGGTTATCTGATTTACAAAATTTTTGTGCAATTAAAACTCACCTGCTCTAAAGATTTTCTCGATGATTGTAAATTACCAAATGGAAAAATTATCTAATTTACCCCACCCATGAAATAAAAAGAGCAATGTATCAAGTCAGTTTTCAAGGCAAATGTTTTGATGGTACTATGTATAGTTTTAAGAGAATTGAAACATATTATTTCTAAAATGAAAAATTTCATTTCAAGCATCCATGGGTCAGTATTACTAACGCATTAACATAAGTTGAGACCCAAATCGCTAAGCTGCAGCTTGGCTAAGTAGCAGCTTTGGTACTACTAATAATTTATAATTTAAGCTGGAGCTTGGCCAAGATGAAACTTAAATTACACTTTAAATTCCACCTTGTTAACTTCTTAACTTTTATTGCATTCGTATGCTGGTTTGACGCCGTCCAAATGCAAGCTTAATTCGCCATCCAAAATTAGTATACGTCTAACCCAAATCTATTGGGGTCACACTATGCTTTTGCGCATATAAATCGTAGAAAATAACTGTTAGGCTGTAACAGCATACATACCTATGTTGCAATAAGCGCACGGAAAAAACAGCGAAGAATTGATTTAAGTCCGCCCCTACTCAGTCTTAATTTTTAAAGGTTAAGATGTAGCTTAAGCTCTTGCTTAGCTCTTGTAATATCGGCACTACTTAAGCTGCAACTTATGTCATAAACTTAAGTCCCAGACTTAAGTTGCATTGCAAAAACCTAAGTCTCAGACGATAGTAAAACCGATAAGTTCCAACTTAAGATTTTATCTCGAACTTAAGTCGTATTTGTGACTTAAGTCACTTTAGTAATGCAGAACCCAGTTATCGGCTAAATGTGAAAAAAACTAAGCGTGAACCTGACTTAAAAAAATCTTCTTAAATTAAAAACCTTCATTATACCCACAATAGTTGATCATCATTCTAGTTTCAGGGAAATAGCGTTTTAAATTTTCGAGTATACATTGTTCAAAATGGTTCAGACTTATAATTTTGATAAGCCCGTATTTTAAAATGGTAATCGGTATGTATGTATGTGCAACGTTTTTAAAATGTCACGCATGATTTTAGTGTTAATCTACTCCAATTTCATTCCTTTTTATTTTTTAGCTCTTCAATTTATCTCGCAACTAAACAGAATCACTGAACGACTACTCTTGATTACTTCAAAATTTTGTTGAAAGTAAATATGTATAAACGTGGAAATAAATAGGAGGACTTCTTTTAACAGATCTGCAAAATTAGAGGAAAAAACAGGTTGCATCGGCCCACCTTTAGCGCAGAATCAGAAGTTAAATATTCCGAAGAAAACGAAAGTTTTCGTGGATCAGACAAATCGAGAAAGGGAACAAGCCAAAGTGATGCATAAAAATTATCAAAAGCAGTTCTTCTTACTGCGATACGAAACTGCCAAAACTTACGCCAGAATGATTGAGCAGAAGCTAACACCAATACCGATTGAAAATCCAGCTGGAGAATGTAAGATGAACGCTAATACCAAACAGCAGGCAGCGATTCTATGAATTTACAGCCTGTCTCACATAAGTTTGTGCATGACTAAAAAGAAATTTTATCAACAATTATCTGACAGAATATGCATGATAAATGGAGATGATCCATAATTAGCATAAAATATCGAAGAAATCTTTAAGATGTCCAAACTTATGTGAAACAGACTATACCTTCGGCAAGCATCTAAACGCGATTTGTTGTACTGCTTATCCAAAATTATAAATATTTTCTAACTTCGAGCTTTTCAATAATCTGTTCGATATGCAATGATATGTTGTATATAAAATGACTTGATTTATTGATGTGCTCAGTGATCCAGAAAAGTGAATAGTTATAAGCTCCAACTTATTCTCTTGGTGAAAAATTGAGCCAAAATGGCATTAAAAACTGGTAAAATGAGCGCGTAAAAACTTTGGCACGGTTTCTGATCATTTTGAAGCAACAGAGCAAAATTGAGTTCCATCAATTTTCGGTCTTCATTTTGCCTAATTTAGATCTAGATGACAATGCCAATCTAGACACCCCAAACCTTCTAAATGCACATATCGTAACAAACGACTTTTCGGGTTTCCATCAAATGCAACACAAATAATGATTAGAGAATTTTAAAATGATATGAACATGCAACAGCAGCAGCTCTTGGTGATTGAGGAGACATTCAAAATCGCATCTCCCTATTATCATCACCATAATTTAAATTGTTTGTGCATGACCTTCTTTAAGATGATATTATTTTTAAACAAAAATGCTTCATTGTCCTATTCAGGATGAAATGATTACACTTCGGCGCGATTTCAGGATATATCGTGTAAAACTGTTGACTCAGGTCGATTATCGATCACTATTTCAGTCTTAAAATCGGTAAAGCAGCTTCGTCTATGCAGATCCGAAATTTAAGAGTTGATCTGGTCAGTTTAAAAAGAATTTGAAGGTAAAAATGAGCCTAAAGCTCGATGTTATGGGTAAACACAATTTTGCGATATTTCTCATTAAAATCTATCTTTGGTATAAACAATATCGAAAAAGAGAAAAAATTTAAAAAATGTATACTGGGTTCTGCCGAGGATTGGTTTCTAAAGAGAGGTCAAAACCACAGATGCACAGCATAGCCGATATGGGAGGGAGGTCAGTCGGTCTGGGGGTCAAGTAATGTGCTTTTTTAGTCAAAATAAGCTCAAAAACTGGCATAAGCGCTGAAATAGCTTATAACTACATTATTAAACAGCTTCTGGTAAATTTTAAGCAGGCTTTGAAGAAAATTGTTAATTTTCATTCATTTCTGGCCTTCATTTTGCATCAATTTTTCCAGAAAATTTTCCACTTTTCCATTCTGAAGGGTCTCTAGACTCCACCCAACCCCACGTGCGTGTCTTATCAAAACCCCTATGCCCATGTACATATGGCTAAATACCTTTATTTAATGTAAAGGTTGCAAAATTTACTACTACATTCGTTTAATAATTATTGTCCATCAGCAGCGTTATCCTCCCCATCGACGGACGCCTTTAAAACAACAGTTCAAATTCACGGATTCGGACCATTGTTTTGCATGAAAATATATTTGCAATCATTATCTTATCGGCCTCGTGCAGATTTGAGCGTGGTATTCCGCTACGATCCGAATTTGTACAAATTTGACAATATTCAAATATTTCTACCTTTGTTGTTGCCAAATATGAATTATTGTTTCGAAAACAAAATAACCGTTTTGAACGACAAAGGCTTGGCCGACGATGTGAAAGTCCTGGTGATCAAGATGGGCGCAGTGGAACCGCTAATGACTATTATTGTAACCATGCCGATAGCCGAACCTTCATTAATATGAAAAAATTTGTTTTAGTCATTCTTGAACTCCGGTCTGATCTGATCGCTTGAGCTACGTCCCAGTTTTGATCGTAATTTTGCATTTCATTCAAAATTTTTTCCTTCTTTCCTCATATGTCTTATGACTTCAAACCTCTCCCACCTGCATGCCAAGGCAAAACTGCGTCAAAATTAAAAGTGAACTCTTTTTTACTAGGGCGTTTTAAATTACCACCTCAGCCAACTTGGCATTAGCCACTTTTTAAGGCTGTTGTAAATTGAGGTAAAAAAATTTATAGTCTCATTAGGCTAGTCAAGTAAATCGACCAACTAAGCTTAAAAATTTAATAGTCTTTTTCTGGCTTTGGTTCTCCGCGTTTCGTTATTGATTTTTGTTTGCTTTCCATTATCTTTTGTATATAGTATAGTGGTAGGTCATACAAGGACAACAGCCTAATTTTGGGGATCTGATGGGGCTGAATCGTTAGAAAAGCGCCAAAAATTTAATTATGGAGGGTCCACGGATTCTGAGGGTCTGAACTTCAATAAAAAAACCCCCACACCCACGTCGAGTGCAGTCTGTCATCAACTTACTTTTATTTTTATACGTACAAACCATACCACACATGGGCATGGGGTCTGTCTGCAACCCCAGAATCCCGCGGAATCCCCCCAAAAAATCGATACACCCATATAATCGAATTTTTAGTGCTATTTTTGGCACTTTAGCCACATCGGATCCTCCAGAATTTTGTTGCAGATTTTAATTTTTTCTATAGTCTGTTTCACATAACTTCGTGCATAAATTCTAAGAATTTCCATCGGCAGTAAGCCGAGGGTTACTATAATTATATTTTAGATCAATGCTATAATCGCAATCTGTCAGCTTATTGCCGGAGATGATTTTAAAATTTATGACCGAAGTTGTGTGAAACAGACTATAATTTTTTTAATTTTGTTGTTTACCTACGTAGTTTTTCGACTTTGACTTTTTAATCTTTATATAGGTACGAAGTTTTATTATTAAATTGTTATTCGTTGATATAAAGAACTTCTATTCTTTGTGATATGTATTTCCGACTTTTTCACAATCAATGGATAGAGACCATACGTTGGCGTGGGGGGATAGGGGAGTCGCGTCGCGAGGGGTTCGCACCATACGTGGGCAGCAAGAAAATTCTGGGTGGGGGGGGGTGCAAGATTTTTTGAAGGTCAAAAAAGGGCCTCAAAAATGGTCGTATGGCGATAAAAACATCATTTTTCGACGTTTCTCATCAAGCACTATCCATTGGCATCAAAAAATTGCGAAAAAAACGAAAAAAATTTTCAAAAATTGAATTCTGGGGGTATTTTGATTTCTGGGGAGGGGGGTATTTTGGTTTCTGGGGGTGCATACCCCCAAACCCCCTCACGCCCAGGTGTGGTTCGCACCCCCAGAAGTTGAAAAACCCACCGCAGATTACTGTAGACCCCCGAAATTCTATTTTTAGTGACATTTCTGGCGATTTTTAGCAATTTCACCCAACCAGACCCTACCCCAGAATTTTCTTGTTGCCCTATATGATCTTTAGAAAAATCGTAAGAAAGTTTTTGCATATAGATCATTTTTGCTTTTCTTTCATCTGAAAATTTATGGATATCCTTCAGGAGTGCTGCTCACACATGGGCGTGGGGGGTTTGGGGGTACGCACCACCCAGAAGTTGAAATACCCCCTCCCCCAGAAATCGAAATACCCCCCCCCAGAAGGCAAATTTTGAAATTTTTTTGCTTTTTTAGCGATTCTTTGATGCCATTGGATAGTGCTCGATGAGAAACGTCGAAAAATGGTGTTTTTTCGCTATACAACCACTTTTAAGACCATTTTTTGACCTTTGAAAATTTTTTTCACCCCTCCAGAAATTTTTTATAATCCACCAGAATTTTGGTGCTGCCCACCTATAGTGCTGCTTCTACGCCCGCACGTCGATTTAGCTAAATAGTAATTAAGATACAACGTATAGAATTATGACATCTAAACATAAAAGTTCCAGCGCTTCTCATTTAAAATCGTAATGGTATTTCGATTATTTTATTGCAATGGTGCTGAACGAATGATCATAAATTTCTTCTCCCGAATCAATTGCGTAAAAACCAAACGACAAGACACGTGCAAAATTTGACGGTTGTATGTAAAAAGAGCTAGATACAGACAATAAAATGATTTGTCACTTTCACCACAATCCAGGAATCAGTATATAAGGCACATGCAAGCAATATTGATCCCAGTACTTGCCGTATTTTCCTCTACATTTCGAATCGTTTCTATATGCTCGATCCACAAGCAAAATCGCTAAAAAGGCTAAATAAAACTGAGGCAACATCGCATTGAATCCTGCGGGCAAACTCCAGCATAAGGAAACTCCTAATTCGGGCAAATAATGAAAATGGCGGCTCAGAGCCCAATAACCGCTGGCTAACAACAAATTCGTTTTCGTTTCATCATTTTCGGTTTTGTATTTGGCTTCAATGAAAACAGGATCGGCTCCCCAGATTTTGAGGCGACCCTGAGTACGCCTGAATTGTTGTTTTTGCCTGTCACAGTCATAATTAATCAATATGCAAAAGAGCCCGAAACTAATGAGCAGTATCATTTCTGAATAGCCCATGTTTGGTGAATTTTCTACCAAAAATGCTGTTGAAGTCGTATAGATAGCTGGCAACCAGACCAAAGTGCCCCAGCATAAATAGAAACCTGCTCTGTCGTGACACATATCCATCGTGTACAAATATCCAGCTTCCCAAAAGAAGAATTTCGTGATATATACAACTTGAAGCAAAACATTGGTTATCATTGCATTGGCCAAATATCCGTTGATTTCATATTGCTTAAAGACGCAGGATAGCAAAAATAGAGCCCAAAACGTCATAGAAAGCCGGCATACAATGTATTGTTTGATATCCCAGTAGAAAATTCGGGGATGTAGTTCTGTACCCCAGTAGTAATCAAAAATCACATTTCCTGAAAATGTTAAAATATTGTACATGTGTATGTATTTTCATTAAAGAAGAAATTTTTCATCGAATCCGTTCAAGAATTTATTTGTTCAAGGTTCACCCCGAGAGGGCCACAAATCAAAATATTACTGTCTGAATGTTGATATCACTCATTTATTGCTGCTGATCATACATGCACAGCATGGGAATTCTGGGAGGAAGGGAATTTTAAAGTGTATATTTTGGGCCCAAAAATGGTGCGTCGCGTTAAAAAACATAGTTTGTCGGCATTTCTGACAATGCTCTATCTTTCTAGGGCATAAAAACATTGAAAAAAATTTTGAAAAATAAAAAAAAGTCGAATGCATTGAACAAAATATAATCAAAATATGAGTATATGGCACGAAGCGCCGAAAATTGTACACTTTTGAGCAAATAGATAGCTAAAAACGCTTGAAAAAGCACCTTTTCTACGAATTTTTAGAAACTTTCGAAAAATTGCGAATCCTGGGGGAGCGAAAAAATTTCTGGGGGAGGAGTGAAAATGTTTCTAGGGGGAGGAGTGAACCCTAGTGAGTAACAAATGTCAAAAATAATTGGCTTGTGAAAAATGTCGTTTTCTATTTCTGACTGTAACCTTTTGAATATTTCATATAAACAGCTAAAAATTTATTTTATAAACAAAAATGTTCTTCCAATGCATAACAATTACAGTCCGTTTTATTTACTTTCGCAATTTTCGAAAAAACTGAAAATCAATACAAAATTATTGTTCTAAGCTAACACAGTATGAGTAATATCCTAAGGCATGTCGAGTTATATGGTGAACTTTCCCATCGAAAGCAACACTTTTGCAATAAACTCCTTATTCACTTTTGTAGCCTAGTTTATGTAAATGGAAAAAAATCAAGAGAAAATAAAAAATGAAAGTAATGAAAGGACTTTCAATATTTTAGCGCGGTTAATTATTTAAGATAGGTCTCGAACATGAAAAATGTTTGCTTTCATGTCAGATTTTCTTACTAGAAACGAGATTTTAACTTTGTTTAATTATAAAATATAATTTTTTTACTTCAAGTCATCCTCAAAAGCGATTGGGTGATCTTACAGAAACTGTATCTCAAGAGCCATGAAGAGTTTCAGTTCATTTGAAAATTCACATGACCTAAGAATCAAAAATTCATATAGATAATCTAAAGTTTGATAATAGATAAGCCAAATCAGTTGCAACATTACAAAGATAAAAATCAATCTGGACAAATTATTTTTTAAGCATTTCACTTTGACACAAAATTGCATCATATTTGACGCAAAAGTAGTAATCAAGAAAAGCTTATATCGATTGATTCACAAGCAAGGTCTAGACGTAACAGTGTGACTTTGACTTTGTAACTCAGGCAGCATGGATAATGAAGCAGATTTTCAACTATCTCAAGACTTTAATCTATAGTCTGTTCCATTCCAAACGGCCCATTTTCACAAAAGTATTATTACTGTATTAGTTATTCGCTGCATGAATTGGCTTCTCCAATTATCCTCTCGTAGCGGCTGATTGCTTTAAACTCTTCTTATTGATGTTTAACGTGCTTTGCTTAACAGGTAATGCATCTAACCAGTGGCGGATCTAGGATTCTCTTAAGGGGGGGCGGTATCCCAACTTTTCCAAAAACACTCAAAAACAGGTCCGAAAATTTGCCCTTAACGCGCGAAATAGCGTTTTTTCGGTGTTTTACATTGTATACTTTTACATAAAATCACTTTTGACGCAATATTTTTTCGAAAAATTTTAGAATTTTAGACAATTTTGTGCGGAAAATCATTAAATTTCTTTGACTTTTACAGAAATCTGGCGGGTAGCGCCGGAAACTTTGTGAAATTAAGGCGGATAGACGTCTAGAAGCATGATTTACTGCTTGATTTCCTGTTTTTAAAGCATTTATGCAAAAGTAGAACAGATAATGGCTTCAGGTCGCCAAGAAAGTTAAGAAATGTCATTAATATATATCATCCGGCGCGTAGCGCCGGGAAAATTTGAGAAATTATGGTCACTGACGGCCAAACATCATTGCAAATTGCATATCCATTCTTTATCTCGCCAAATATTTTTGGCTAATGGAGGCGGCCGCCCCCACCCCCGCTTAAATCCGCGCCTGCATCTAACTGCCGCAACAAACTAAACCGTAAAATATTCTGCTCTAGGAATAAGCCTTAAAGCTAGATGGGCCGTTTAAAATGGAAGAGACTATAGTAAAAGAGATTATTCGATGCATCAATTGCATTAAAAACGAATGGTTGCCGTAGTTCTTGAATTAAGAAAAGAAAATAAAGAAATAAGATAAAGATTACGATTAAAGTCGAGATTTAAATTAAAAATTGTATATAAAATTCATTATAATTAAGAAAATATATGCACAAACACACTTAGCTCGCAATAGCAATGTAAAATTGGCGACTTGCGGATCAAAAACTATTCAAAAACAGTTTTAAATAAGTGTGTCAAATTCGTTACAATGCTTTATTAAATTAGAAAGTTCATAAATATTTTTTTTAAACAATTTATCTTCAAAAAATTGAAACCTTAATAATAAATTCGATCCGTAGCCCGCTTCGCATAATCTTGTGGTCTCCTTTTTGAAATTTCATCGACAGTCAGCTGATACTTTACAATAATTGTGGATCAATTTAATGCAATTACAAAAAAAACGATAGCCAAAAATTCTAAAGTAAAAGGTGCAGAGTATAGCGAAACAGAATATAATCGCGAATTTGTAAAATTATTATCTGACGATTTGTAATAATGCTTATCGCAAACGATGAAAAATAGGTTCTAACTTCACTAAAAAAATACTAACAGAAATGCTTATTATTACGATCTATGTCGAATGCAAATAAAGTACGAACACACGGTCTTTTGGTCAGTGCATAAAATAAAATCACCTGCGGATCCGTTATCCGGACTACTCGGATAATATAATCCTTTATAGCACAGCAATAGACACAAAATCAAGGCAAAGATATTCAATGAAGCTAAGATTTTTTCCATAAAATCAAAAATTACTCCGCCATGATAAAAACCTTGCTGCACACCGAGAAGATAAGCCAAGACAGTAATCGCGTAACACTGGAAGCCGTTTAGCTTATAAACAGGCCGCACCCCTGCCGGCGTAACAGGCCCATTCATCATTTTGCCAGGAACTAAGTGCGAAATCGCTAGTTCGAAAGCGCAAAAGTACAAAATCATTCGCCATACTTTGAACGAACCAAAATCTAACCACATTCTCATCAAGGCCCAAAAGAGTCCATCTTCTCGATCTTGGAAACAAAAAAAGCCAAGCGAGCCTTTTGAGTACGCCGAAACATGGTAAATAAAAAGGGCTAAAGTTGGACAACAAAAAATCAGTAAAAGAGGGCCAAGCGCAGCACGTCCGGGTATCAGACCTAGGCTACGACCCGATGCGTTAGACCACATTTTGTTAATTTCTGCAGTCGAAAACTTTGAGGAGCCCGTCAGCAGTAGACTGTCGTGTCTGTGAGCCACGGAAAACAGTTTGTACGGAGAAGTTGCGGGATTGTTTGAGGAAGTGGAAGATAACTTGCGCGGTACTCGCGTTTTGTAGGATTGAGTGGAAGTTAAACTCGGTCGTCGGCTCTTACCGGGCGCCCAATCCATTATCAGATGTTTATAAATAAAATTTGAACGATAAACGTTATCAATTTTCATCTTCAAGGACGTCCAGATACATGTTATATACATACATACACTCATGCTATCTGTTGTTGGCCGTGCTTTGCGAAATATTAGTATTTTTGTGAAATCGAAGACATTTAAGATGTATAGAATTTTTTTCTCAAATTCACATCATGTAAATATGCAACATAATTTTTTGTTGTTGTTGCTTAATTATAATTCACACTCACAGGACAATCAGGCTTGTCGTGATAACGAATTTCAACGGTTCATGTTAGATACAAAAGTACCTATATAAATAATTTATAAATAATAAACACTATGTACACATCTCCAGGATTTCGTGTTATAAAAAAGAACTCGGTTGACAAGCAAACAAAAAATAGCAAATGGAAGCAAATACACTGCGAATGATTTCCAAAAGCTACATACGTTAACAATAATACATGGCGTGGGATGTCTAGGGGTCTGGTCTGGCTGGATCATGCATCAGTAACCAGATTTTGTGAGTCTGATGGGATTGTTTCGCGAAAAATTGCTGAAAGTATAATTCTGGAGTCAATCAAATTTCGATATTTATTTATTAATATCAATATTTATTTATAAATATTTCATTTATATATTCTATATTTATGAAAATAAGTACCAATTATTTTTATCTAATCTTTTTTCTGAGCGTTACCTCCATACCCTTGTATGGTCTTCCCCCAGGAGAATCTGAGAGACCACCCAAAAATTGATAGGACCAACAATTAAAATTTTTGTGGGATTCTTTAGATTTCGTCTCATCCAGACCCCATAATTCGATTGCTGTTCATGGTCAAAGTACAATATTACTACCCAAAATGTTGCTGACAAAGAGCTCCAAATGCTTACAATAAGTTTCGATGTAGATAATGTTGAAGCACTATTTTACAAATTGGTATAAGTAATAGATAATCTGAAGATTAATTTTCGACAGTAGTGTGGCAAAATAGATTAATACAAAATCAGTTTTTCTACACATTTTTTACAGACTGTTTAATATCGCAGTTTTCTTTTAGGGATTCCAATGGACAGTTGGTACCAATTGCGTGAATGATGACTGTGTTGACTCTTTACAGCTGTAAATTCATTTAACGCAATCATGTCACGCGAAACAGACTAAAGTTTCGAGACTAATGCAAGAAATATCTCGTTTTTTAAAGAATCATCAAAGCAGAAATCACCAAATGCTTTAAAGCTCTGTTATAGACGTGTCACGCACGTCCACGAACTGGGTTATCTGTGTAGAAAGAGCGAAGCCGCAGCACGAAATTTTCGCAAAATCCAAGCTTAACTCGGAGACAAATTCAATATACCTAAATGCAATCATATAGACAGCTGAAAACTCGGAATACAAGCATGTTCTACGAAGTTTAAAACATAGCAAACACGGGACCTTCTAATACACATTACTTTGTATTCAAAAAAGAACAGAAGTGTCTTTGCATTTCTAGAAAATTCTATTTATGTATGAAAAGTATACTAAGCCGATGGCAAGGCAAGCTAATAAGCGAACATTATTGGAAGCGAGCGAGGAACGTTGCGTCACAAATTGTTTTGAAACACTTGTTCACCATTGGGAAGCATTCTATCCATAAACATATTTATAAATCCATTCGTACAGTTAGAAAGAAACTTTTAACCGGCATCCTTTTTTGCTTTTCTTGCAAAATGTGTTTGTAGTAATTTTTGCTCTTTAATTTTTTTGATATGGCCCGTTACGCAGCATTTTCTGCTTTCTATTGAAGATTTCTGCAATGTATTTAAATTTTTCTATAGTAAATTCAATGGAGAGCATAAGAAACAACGTTACTGTAAAATTAATTATTTTTCTACAATTCAGCCTTTTTTAATTTTACAGAGCAACGTGGGATGTACACACATATCATAGGTAGCGCGATAGCGCTACCTATAATATACTTGGCCACCTTTTTTCTTATATGTTTATCACAGCAAGTGCGAATTTTGTGTCCCCCCTCACAGCAATAACGGCACACACCTGGGAGCTGCGGTTTTTTTTAAACGATAGATAACTAAAAAACTCGATGTACCATTTTTTTATTTTGTTTACACTCAATACCGAGTTAGCAATGAGTGTGTAAAGTGTAAAGCGAAAAATCAAATAATTTGCGGAGGGCCAATTTTTTTAAAAATGTTGTCCCCGAGCTGTAGATTACGAATCTGACCTAAAATTTCATTACACCTAATGGTTGTTGCACAAAAATGTATAGTATACGGGTTTTTTACTCTTTGCGTGTTTTCAGCTTATCTAACTCAATTTTGGTTTCTGTGCAGTCCGATTGGTTTTATTATGTAGAGGGTTACAATATCTCAAGGTCCAATTTTTTCTCTTTCAAGGCAATATTTCTTGATCTGTGATCGTTATAGTGTAAAGGGTTCGAGACGAAAAACGAAATTTCTTCAGCTACTCCGCTAAGTAGGCGGAACATGCCAATTATGCTTATGAATCAATGAATGAATGAATGAAATAATTTATTACTGAAACGCGACAATTACGAAAGATGTAGTTAAAAGAGTAATAAAACGTACGGTCAAAAGAATAAAAGCGTACAGTAAAAGGCGATGAGCGAGTCATGAAAATGACGATTTAAGCCCGCCCAAAATAAATTTGGATAGTCGACATCAATTAATCTAGATTTGAATATATTTAAGTTAGGGAAGAGACTACAAAATCAGGTAAATCAAATTTTTGGAAATTAGAACGGACAAGAGGAACAACTAGCTTGAAACGATTTGTGCAGCGAGTAGTATTTTGATTAAGCACAAAAAATCTGTCATGGACAGACAAGATTTTTGACTAATAATTTGATACATCATACATAAGCAAATATGAAGGCGACGTAATTCTAATCGACACAAGTTAAGTTGGTTAAGGCGTTCGTCGTAAGAAAGAGGGCTATGATATCCAACTATGTATTTAGTAAATTTACGCTGAAGAGCCTCCAGCCTTTTGATATCACTAATATAAGAGAAGTTCCATAAAGCACAGGAATATTCAAGGATCGGTCTGACGTAAACAATGAAGGCCTTTACGAGATTATTTTTATCACGCGGAAAGAAGGATTTTCTAATTAAGATAGATCTCAAGAAAGCTTTCTTGATAATACTGTTGTAATGTTCCTTAAATTTCAGGTTGTGCGAAATTAGCACTCCTAAATCGCGAACATAGACAGAATCGTTCGTAATAACTTGTGTATTGAGTGTATATGACAATTTAGGATTATTTTTGCCAAAATATAGGACTGTACATTTAGAATATGATATTGGTAAACAATTTCTGGTGGCCCAAATGGAAATTCTATCTAAATCGGTCTGAAGTGTTTGATAATTGCAGGAAAGATTGAATATTTTTAGGTCATCAGCGAACATAAAAGTCGAACTTGACAAGTTATCAAAGATATCATTTATTAAAATCAAAAACAATGTAGGTCCAAGAATGGACCCTTGAATAACTCCTTTTGTAACAGCGGCATAATCTGAAAAACACTGATTAACGCGAACACACTGAATAAGATTAGATAGAAAAGTTTTTAACCAATTAAACAGGTGTTGTTGAATACCGTAACTAGTTAATTTAACAAGAAGTTTAGATATGTCGACTTTGTCAAAAGCTTTAGCAAAGTCTATATAAAAAATATCAACGGTTTCTTTACATTCCAGTGATTTAACCCAAGAATGTTTACAATTTAATTGTTGCAATTCGCAAGATTTATGTTTTTGGAAACCATATTGAAAAGGTGATATTTACTCATTAGTAGATAAATAAATTGATAGTTGAGTATTAATAATACTTTCCATTATCTTACAAGTTGAGCAACATAAAGAAACAGGACGATAATTTTCAGTTAATGAGGGGTAACCCTTTTTAATTATAGGTACAACGTAAGCCTTCCTCCAAATGTCTGGGATATCACCTGATAAAAAGGAAACAGTAAAAATACTGATAAGGGGTTTAAGAAGATAATAAGCTAATTTTTTAACAAAAAAGTTACTTAAACCATCAGGCGCTATCGAAGTCGAGTTTTTCATCTTAACAATCGCCCGTGAGACATTATTTTCGTCAAAGACGATGTTTGAAATAGAAAAATCGCCCCGCTTCTGAAAAACAAAAGAATCGTTAATATCAATCATCATTGGTAAATACGGAAGAGAAGTAATGATTGAACATATTAGTTTTACAATGAAGATCAGTTACTACATTATTGTCGGTGGAAGTAATAGGTGGAATGCTTCGAGAATTATTTAAACGATTATTTACAAATCTAAAAAAGGATTTCAGATCGTTATGTTGCAATAAATTACTTTCCTGTAAACAAAAATGATTATGAATTTCTTTGTGTAACATTTTACAGCGATTACGATACTTTTGTTTGCATATAATTGTACGATATTTTTTGTATTTTTTTTATAAAAGCCGTTTTTTTGACAAATAATTTTCGTAAAACTTTAGGGTATGAAAATTTGGAAGGCTTTGCTTTGACTTTAGGAACAAAAGTAAAAATTAGAGGCCTTAAGACATTTAAAAATACATTATACATGTCGTTAACATTTAAACAAGTAGAAAAAAGATCAGGCCAAGAAATAGTAGAAAGAAAGCTACCAATACTAAAGTAGTCTGCTTTTTGAAAATTAAAGTGAGATTCTACATAAGTAGTAGGTGGAGTTATCAGAGTTATCATTATATTATTAAAATGTGCCCTGAACTTAGCGTTACAGATCCTAGTTTATTTTGTTTCTATACACCCAATATTGCGTTATTAGCCCAAGTGTAAAGCTTACACTGAGAAGCACTTTTGCACCCAGAGCATTGAGTATCAAACAATTTGCGGAGGGCCAATTTCATTTTTAAAAATGTTGCCCCCGAGTTGTAGATTACGAATGTGACATTAAAATTTCTTTACACTGAATGTTTCTTTCGCAAAAGTGTAAAGTATATGGGTTTTTTACTCTTTGCGTGTTTTCATCTTATTTAACTCAATTTTGATTTCTGTGCAGTCCAATTGGTTTTATAATGTAGAGGGTTACAATCATACGTAGGCAGCAAGAAAATTCTGGGGGTGCAAGACTTTTCAAGGGTCGAAAAATGTCCTTAAAAATGATGGTATGGCGAAAAAACACAATTTTTCGACATTTCTCATCGAGCACTATCCATTGGCATCAAAAAATTGCGAAAAAACGAAAAAATTTTCAAAAATTGAATTCTGGGGGGTATTTTGAGTTCTGGGGGGTATTTTGGTTTCTCAGGGGTGCACACACACCCCACGCCCAGGTGTGGTTGCAATATCTCAAAGGCCATTTTTTTCTATTCTAACGCAATATTTCTTGATCTGTGATCGTTTTAGTCTTAAAAGCTCGAGACGGAAAATGAAATTTCTTCAGCTACTCCGCTAAGTTGGCGGAACATGCTAATTATGCCTAAAATGTGCCCTGACCTTAGTGTTACAGATCCTAGTCTATTTTGTTTCTATACACCCAATATTGCATTATTAGCACAAGTATAAAGTTTACACTGAGAAGCACTTTTCCGCCCAGAGCATTGGGTATCAAACAATTTGAGGTGGGTCAATTTTTTATAAAATGTTGCCCCTGAGTTGTAGATTACAAATCTGAACTTAAAATTTCTGTACACTGAATGGTTCTTGCATAAAAGTGTAGAGTATACGGGTTTTTTACTGTTACCGTGTCCTGAAGCTTATCTTACTCAATTTCGGTTTCAGTGCAGTCCAATTGGTTTTATAATGTGGAGGGCTAAAATATCGTAAAACGTAAATTTTTTTCTCTTTTAATGCAATATTTCTTGATCTGTGATCATTTTAGTGTAGAGGGTTCGAGACGGAAAAAGAAATTTCTTCAGCTACTTGCACCCCCAGAATTTCGGCGCTGCCCACCTATGGAAATATGGCCTGAGATATTGAATAATAGAAGGGAACTAGCAAAGGAAAATGTTCCGATGGAACAAAAAAGGTAAATATACTTGAATTTCTCTATTGCTAAGGATGTAAAAGAAGGGAACTAGGGAAAATTTCCCTTTAAGCGCAGAAGCCATAGGAATGTGCTAAACAGTTAGACTTCCCCTAAACAACGCAAAAATCGAAGTATATTCTGCGGCCTATAAGCGTTTCTGCTGATTTTCCGTAGTAATTTCGATGACGATGGCGAGTATTTTGATTACTTTATTTTGGAAGATTTAAAGGAATTTTTGTGGTTTTTCATGCAAACTATTGAGTTGGCCATGAGGTGTAAAGTTTACACTATTATGTTCTACGCCAGAGCATTGTGGAATGTCATGATTTCAATAAATAAATAATAAATTGATTATTTAATAGTCATGGAAGTGTCTTCAATGCTCTTCTGCGAAACACTTGAGAACGTTTTGTGACTACACCCTCATTTTTCACAGGCCGCGGAATATACTTCGATTTTTGCATTGTTTAGGGAAGTCTAACTGTTTAGCACATTCTTATGGCTTCTGCGCATATAGGGAAATTTTACCTAGTCCCCTCCTTTTTATTCCTTGAAAATAAAGAAATTCAAGTATATTTATTTACCTTTTTTGTTTCATCGGAGCATTTTTCTTTGCTAGTGTAACTACACATATTACTAGCAAAGAAAAATGTTCCGGTGGATCAAAAAGGACGAATATAGTTATATACTTGAATTACGCATCGTTGAGGATATAAAAGGAGGGGACCAGGGAAAAGTTACCTCAGTACGCCTGTGAAAGTTATAAGAGTTTACTAAAAATTAGACTTCCACTAAAAACGCAAAAAATCGAAGTATATTCTGCGGCTTATGCGCGTTTTTGCAGATTCTCCGTAGTAATTTCGATGACGATGGCGAGTATTTTGATTGCTTTATTTTGGAAGATTTAAAAAGTTATAAGAGTTTACTAAAAATTAGACTTCCACTAAAAACGCAAAAAATCGAAATATAGTCTGCGGCCTGCAGACAGAAGGAAGTTGCATCTTCGACGTAAAAATAAATAACATGAATAGCTTATTCCTAGAAAAGAAGCGATCACTAATCAAAAAATGGGCGCTATGGCAACTCGACGCAAGACAACTGGCCTCAAGACAACTGGACGCGGACTTCTCGACACTAAGACAAATCGACGCAGGACAACTAGATACAAAGACAAGTCGACGCAAAGCCAGCTCACCTCGAGACAACTCGCCTCCAGACAACTCGCCTCAAGATAACTCGACGCAGACAACTCGATGCAGACAATTCGCCTCAAGACAACTCGGCGTAGACAACTCGACGCAGACAACTCGACATTGACAACTCGACACAGACAACTCGATGCAACACTATTCTTAGCTATAGTCTTTCTGGGTTCAGAAGGGTTTTTGGGTTAAAAAAAATTAAAAATTAAAAAATCAATTTAAAAATCAACACTATTTTTTTAAAGTTTTTTTTCAGCTCTTTTGGGCTAAAAAACAAACTATGCAGCCTGTTAGGACTACAAAACATATCTTTATAGTTTTTGTACTAAAAGTAGCTATTTAGCTCTTCCGTGATAAAGTAAAATGGCTAAATATGTTTTTAAAACTCAGGAAACACAACTAAAAAACATTTCTCACTTCTCAGTTCAAAAAAGACTAAATAGCTAGTTTTCTGAATCTAAAAAGGCTATATAGCTTATTTTTATGAGCCTAAAAAAGGCTAGATAGCAATCTTTTTTCGGCCAAAATGGCTGTATAGCTATCAGTTTTTCATAGCTCAGGGTGGGTAATACCCCTCCCTCACCCTCCACTATGCCCATGTATGAATACTATGCAGTGTAAACAGGCACGTAGCTGTGATGGAGACAGGGGGACTAGTCCCCCCAAAATTTTGAAAATACGAATATTGATATGAATATTTTTCAGTACTTGTTTTCCAATTCTGACTGCCCTTGTCACTTTTGTGAATTAAATATATAAGGATTCATTGACAATTTTGATTTTCAAGATCATTTTAACTTTATTTTAAGCATTTTGTGGATGAACAAAACAGGTATGTACTATTCGGCGTAAAGCGCTGAAAATTTTGTTAGCATATTTGCTACTTTTGTATCCAAAAATCGTGCAAAAAATGTCTGGTAGCTCAAAATCGTCTATCAGTGAATCGAGTCTTGGACCCAGGTTTGGGGCATCGAGACTTTTTTTGACAGATCTCTTTTTACTTTTTGAATCTCATGTGTTATTTAACAATAAACTTACTCTACGACATAGGATATGCAGTGACAATTATATCTGGGCATTGGGGTGGGGGTTAGGAAAGTTTGCACCTCCGAGAATACCTTATACCCAACGTCATAATGAAAATACCCTGCAATATACTCAAAATGAACGTTTTGAAAATTCTTTTTGCTTTTTACGATTTTTTGATGCCAGTGGGTAGCGCTCAACAAGAAACGTTAAAAAATAGTTTTTTGCTATTGCATCATTTTGAAAAGACAATTTTAGCTTTAAAGTATTTTGCATCCGCAGAATTTTGGTGCTGTCCGTGCGCCTGTCATGACAATTAGATTTATTAGCAGAGCATATGGGTTGCGTCAGTCAGCTGGTGCCGAGTGTTGTTCTAGGGGGATTGGTAAAATCCTGAAACGGAAACGATGGGTATAATCCGGAAACAAAAACGATGGGTTTTCGAGTCATGAACCCTTCTTAAGCGGGAGATATTTTAAACGGCCTTAGGTACGTCATCTTGATGGGGTCTGCTCGGGAAACCCTGGTTTAGACAATTTGGACCACCCCACAGGATGGAGAAGCTCCCAACGAAACTCGTGGTTAGCTTAACATTGTAAATAATGAATACCCCGTTTTAGAGCCCCTGAGCCCTGCTAAAGCAGGAGAGGCTTTGCCAGAAACGAGCTTAGATATCTCTATCTTGATAGGACCTGCCCTCTTGGAAAACCCAGGTTCCGGCGGTCTGGACCATAGATGCACAGCATGGCCGATCTGGGAAGTCAGTCGGTCTGGGGGGTCAAAAATGGAGCTTTTGGGCCAAAATGAGCTCAAAAACGTGCATAAACGCTAAAATAGCGTTAAAACTACGTTATTACACAGTTTCTAGTCAATTTGAAGCACTTTTAAAGAAAATTTTCAATTTTCATCCGTTTTTGGCCTTCATTTTGCTTCACTTTTCCGACAAAATTTTCAATTTTCCCATTCTGGGGGAGTCAGAACCCCCCACGTGCATGTCTGATCTGGACCACCCCCAGGGTAAAGAAACCCCCGACGGAACTTCTGGTATAGTGAATAATGGGGTATATGTACCTCGTTTTCAGGCTGCTGAATCCTGCGGCAGACATTTCGCTGGAAACTTGCTTGGGTATTTTAACCTTGATAGGGGCTGCTCGGGAAACCCTGGTCCCAGCACTTTGGACCACCCTACAGGGCAGAGAAACCCCCGACAGAACCAGTGTTAGCTTCATTTTGTTAAACCCGTTTCGGAACCCCCGATCCCAGCTTAGTGGGTTCTATTTTGCAAAAATAGGGGTTAGGGATGTTCTCGACATCTTTCCTTTTCCGCTTTTTACTGATCGTTTCCGTTTCAACCTCCGTTTCCGGATTTCACTTTTTCCCGTTGTTTGTAACTTTTTGAGCACTTTAGGTCTATTGTATACATATATCCTCATGCTCAGTGGAAGATTGACGGTAGGGCAGTTGGTCCTGAAAGGGCATTAGCCTAAGATCGTTGGAAAAAATTGCGTTTTTTACAAATAAGTGTCTAAAAATGGTTAAAAATGCGTCTAAATGGGATTTTTTAATAGGAAACATGAAATTGCTTGATGCGCAGGATTGCACTTTTCACATGTCTGCGGCAAGTTATCTGAGGCGAGTTGTCTATCTGCGTCGAGTTATCTCGAGGCAAGTTGTCTGCGTTGAGTTGTCTGCGTCGAGTTATACGAATGCGAGTTGTTTTGAAGCCAGTTGTCTGCGTCGAGTTATCTTGAGGTGAGTTGTCCTACGGCGAGTTGTCTGCAGGCGAGTTGGCTCTAGTCGAGTTGTCTGGTCACCAGTGCACACATATTAACTAGTAAACTACTGCTAACTCTCCCAAAGTGATCTAAATAGTCTCTAAAATAATGTTTGAGTTGTTTTAAAGAGCATGAATAACTTGATGAGATAATTTCAATATGTAAAGGATGAGCTGCTTATTAAGATTTGTACTAATAAAGAAAGATGCTCCGATGTTACAAACAGGACAAATATACTAGAATATTGAATTCTTAAAGATATAAAGGATGGGACCAAGAAAAAGTCACCTATGCGCGCGAAAAAATCACTAGAATCAGCTGAAAATCAGACTTTCTCAAGGCAACACAAAAAGCGAAGTGTATTCTGCGGCTTCAGATAGATGTAACTTCAGCTTAATAAATAAATAATACAACCACACGTTGGCGCGGGGGCTTGTGGGTTTGCAACCCCCAGAACTTGAAATCCCCTGCAGATCGCTGTAGATCCTAGAATTCTAATTTTAGTAACATTTTAGTCGATCTTTAGCAATTTCACCCAACCCTACCTCAGAATTTTCTTGCTGCCACTTATGAACAAAACTGTTCATTTTTTAGATCAATCTGAATTAAAGAAAACGACAAATCATTTTGTTTACTAAGCTTAACTAAATGCATGTCCACACGACAACTGTTGCAATTGGTATAGAAGTGCGGCAAAGCACAAAACATGCACAAACAGGTTAGCACCTTATAATTTAGGACGGCGTAAGAAAAATGTGCGGAAAACCATGCAAATGAATGTAGTTATGCATAATAATAGACAGTAAATTTTAATAGCTCATATATATATATATATATATATATATATATATATATATATATATATATATATATATATATATATATATATATATATATACTAGCAAGAAAAATGCTCCGATGGAACAAAAAAGATGAATATACTTGGAATTGTGGATTATTAATGATGTAAAAGGAGGGGACTAGGAAGAATCTACCTAAAGTCGCAAAATCTGCTAAAAATCACACTTTCTCTAAGCAACGCAAAAAATCGAAGTATATTCTGCGGTCAACACATTAGAATAAATATTTAACCATAAAAATGATGGAAAAAGCAGCACGTTAGCTATGCAGCAGCTATGGGAAATGATATCGAGTAACAGTCTTTCTAAGCCAATTGAATGAAGTAGCAAACATCGATGCATCCGAATTGAGAATTGGTTCAAAACAGTAGGAAACGCGTGAGTTGACTTGAAACAGACTAAATGTTGGTACACTAGCATGCCCGTAACGATTGTGTGCACTAATCAATCGGCCCCTGCTTTGCTTGCTATAATGCTCATAGCAAAATAAAACAACTTTAAATACAATACCACATAAGTTTTCTTTCAATCAGGATACGAAGCTAGTCAGTGTTGCTACTGCCAGCAAATTAAAAAAAGGAAACATTATAGATTTCGTTTATTATCTGAAATTTTTAAAATTATTTAAAAAGACACTTTTTAGAGGCCGCAGAATATACTTCGATTTTTTGCGTCGCTTAGAGAAAGTGTGATTTTTATCAGATTTTGCGACTTAAGGTAGATTCTTCCTAGTCCCCTCCTTTTACATCCTTAATTATCCACAATTCCAAGTATATTCATCTTTTTTGTTCCATCGGAGCATTTTTCTTTGCTAGTTCTAATATTACTCAGATATTACGATGAAGATTTATGAAAAAATTGAGTCTCCACAATAACATGAGAACAAATAAACATCAGTTGCAAACTACTCCACACCACTGTTGAGTATAAGCAAACGCGCTCAACTAGCGTCTCACATTTGATTCCTGGTACATTTTGAGACTTTAGAAAAAGTCAAGCTTCTCCAGGGCTCTAGAACTTAAGGTAATATGCGGTGTGAACTTTACACAACCACAAAGTGCAAAGAAAATTTCAGTCGGATACGTAATTCTGATATTACTCTGATATTACGGACAACAATTATGAAAAAATTAATTCCTCACAATGGCCCGAGGACAAATAAATATCACATGTTAACAACTTTACACCACTGTTTTGTGCAAACAAACTGGCGTATCACATTTGGTTTCTGGTTCATTTTAAGACTTGAGATCATGTCCAGACTCATAACCCAGAACTTGACAGAAAAAACAAGACAGAAACACGTTTAACTCTCCCACTTTTTGACTTTACACCTCCCGAAAAAGCTAAATACTGATGTAAACAAACGCAATTCGCTGTGACGCGTACCCCTTAGAAAGTACTTCATTTTTATCCTATTTCGACCTCGCCCGACTTCTGAAGAGAGAAAGTGGCGAAGAAAAAATGGACAAACACGTATTTTCCACTGTCCACCACATTGTAAACTTTAAAAATCTGAACCTAACGCCCCTTTGAATGTAAATCAATCCGGTTCGAGCCAGTTTGTTGCCCTTTGATTGTAGTACTTTTGCATATGCCAAACTTATGTTCCGCAAAATATTTGATATGATTTACCAATCAAAATACGAAAAAAACCCGTTTTTGCTCATTTTACACCTCAGATTTCGAACTTTACACCCCATAAACAAGTCAATATTACGTTTTTTTGAACGCGGCTTGCTTCGACGTGTAGCCATAAGAAGTTACTTTATTTCTATTTTATTCAATTTTCCCCAACTCTTAAGCGAAAAAGTTGGCAGAGAAATCTTGGACAAAATCTGTTTGTTTTTTACTCATCTACTAGAGTGTAAAGTTTAAACACCTGGTACTAACTGCGGATTGATTGTAGAAGAGTTTGCTGGTAAGCACAAGATAGCCCTTGATCCGTAGTACATTTCTGTCAGAAAAAATTCCTTAAAACTCATAACCGGAGTTCGTGGCAGACATGAACAAGTCGAAAACTCGGCCGAAATGTGTCTTTTCACCCCTATATTTTCGCACTCTTTACACTCCCATTCGAGAACTGAGGCAAAATTCAAAAATAAAAAAGTGTTATCTGCAGAACCTAAATAGATGAATAAGTCAAATAAAGTCCATGGTTTTGCAGAACGAATTAAAAAAATAAAAAAGTCAGCATTCAGAAGATTCGAACCATCATTCTTATCTTCAGATAGCATCCGAGAACGGAGTTGTCAACAACTGCGCCAACTCGACATATCAGCAGATTTCAGCTTGATTATACTATTTTAGAAAATATTCATCATTGTACTGAAGTTTAGGAATAGTGCATTTATAATGATAAAAAATAATTATTTATTAAAGACAAGTCAAAAACCTCTGAAATAAGAAAAATCTGATCAAAAATATGCAATACGGAGTTATCTATCGGCATTTCAAAATAGATGTAGATATAATTCAAAGTTCACCTCTTCATACCTCAACATACACTGGCTGTAGAAAAGTTTAAAGATCACATTCGTTATTCCGACCTTACGGAGAACATTTTTTAAAAAAATCATCATCCACGACGCTCTGGTCCCAAAATGCATCTCAGTGTAAACTTTACACTTATGCTAATACCGCAATATTAGGTGTATAGAAACAAAATAAACTGGGATCTTTAACGCTAAGGTCAGGGCACCTTTTAAGCATAATTAACATGTTCCGCCTACTTAGCGGAGTAGTTGAAGAAATATCGTTTTCCGTCTCGAACCCTTTACACTAAAACGATCACAGATCAAGAAATATTGCCTTAAAAGAGAAAAGAAAAAAGGTTCCACGAGATTTTGTAACCCTCTACATTATAAAACCAACTGAACTGCACAGAAACCAAAATTGAGTTAGATAAGCTGAAAACAAGCCAAGTGTAAAAAACCCGTATACTTTACATTTTGGTGCAACTACCATTGAGTGTAAAGAAATTGGCTCTCTGCAAATTATTTGATTTTTTCGTTTACACTTTACACACTCATGGCTAACTCGGTATTGAGTGTAAACAAAAAAAACACCGGCATTGAATTTTTTAATTATCCATCGATTAAAAAAAACCGCACCTCCCATATGTGTGCCGTTATAGCTGTGAGGGGGGAACACAAATTTCGCACTCGCTGTGAAAAACATATAAGAAAAAAGGATGGCAAAGTACAGGGTGTTTCATAATGATCTGCTCCCCCCGAGCAAGCATTTTTATTCAAGCTACAGAAAGATCAAACATACCATCTTGTAGAGAATTTAATTCTGCGTTTAATGGTATTTGTTTCAAGAAAAACAAATTAGTGATTCTTTTTTATAGCATAAAAACGAAAAGCAATGCGAACATTTACAATTTCAAGCCATGACTCACATTAAAAATCAGTTTCACCGCCATACGAATCTCGAACTTGTTTTAATCGTTCAGGCATGGAACACAAGAGACTCTGGAACAAATTCTCATTAAATTCCAGGCTAGACAAGACAATGTTCAAGTTTCTTAACAATGTCTCTTGCGAATAAAGTCCTTGACCACTTTCTTGATGCATCAGCTCCTCAACCCTGTCCTTAACAATTTCGCCTAAATTTTCCGTCGGATTCAGGTCGGGACTGTTAGCGGGCCACAAAGCATTGCCCATTATCGGGATCGTTCAAAAATGGTAAAACCTTCTGACTTAGCACAACATGACGAAAATATTCGCCATTCCAAGATTGTCCATGATCTTTAATTACCCAAAGCAAGCGTTTAGCAGTAAGCATTAGGAAAATACCAATGCAAGATGGGTTTTTTACAACACCAAGAAAATGTTCCTTATCATCGATTTCACCTGGCTCAAGTGCCCAAACGCGGTCATTCTGATGGTTGGATTTCCGAATTGAATAAATAAAGAAATCATCACTGAATGCAAAGTGCATAAAATCATATTCATCGTAATCGTTTGCATGTTCAGCAAGAAACAACCAATTTTCGCGATTCAGGTTCGTTTTTAGGGTTTGGCCATCACGTGAAATGATTTAAAACCCCGTTGTCGCAAAAAACGATAAACTGTGCAGTGACTACGACTTTTCTTCTTTCGGCCAAAATTTGATTCGACAGTTCGCGGCAACTTTTCCGTTGCAATCTAGTACTTGCACGAACAATGTTCTTTGATTCTTGAGACAAAGTTTCCGGCCTGCCGCATTTCGAAAAGTTCGCAAAACAGTCGGAGGTTTTTTCCGCCAGTTGTCTTGAACCCATCTTTCACTCCTCTTCAACCGATTGGCCATCCAATTTTTGGTAATGAATTCTGCTCCAGCTTCCTTTGCCTCAAAAAAAGCAGTAGCCCGAATCCTATCCACTAAGCGAGCTTGCTCCGAATCAAAACTCATTTTGAATAAATAGGAATAACAAGATAATCCTAAAATAACCAACTTTACAGATGGGATTACTTTACATTAATATAACTCATGACTCGTTGCAAACTAAAAATCGCAATAATACCACTAAACGCAGAATTAAATTTTCTACAATATGGTATGTTTGAATTTGCTGTAGCTTGTTTATAAGGGTCTTTTCCAGGGGAGCAGATCATTATGAAACACCCTGTATATTATAGGTAGCGCTATGGCGCTACCTATGATATATATATATATATATATATATATATATATATATATATATATATATATATATATATATATATATATATATATATATATATATATATATATATATATATATATATATATATATATATATATATATATATATATATATATATATATATATATATATATATATATATATATATATATATATATATATATATATATATTGTAACTACGAGAGTTACACGTTTGGCGAACTAGTGTTAGGCAGTTCGCGGTAGCCATTTACATAGCCAATACTAGTAGCTATCTGCGATAGTTCACTGTGGGCTATGCCTTCGGTTTCCCACTTTTTCCCAAATTTTCAATATAAAAAGCAATAAGATACTTGTCCGGTAACATAGGATTAAGTATATGATAATAGTAATTGTTTTATGCATTACCGCTCGTATTAGTTTAGAATATTCGTTGTGAGTTAAAAGTAATTCAGTATTATGTTATTTTAACGTAAACTTTCATTTACTGTAATGATCCTGTGAGATCATCATTTAGTTGGTGAACGTACGTT
Source organism: Mermis nigrescens (assembly GCA_036768485.1). Classification (NCBI taxonomy): domain Eukaryota; kingdom Metazoa; phylum Nematoda; class Enoplea; order Mermithida; family Mermithidae; genus Mermis; species Mermis nigrescens. Next base: position 1,918,771 of record JAVLUZ010000157.1, on the reverse strand, counting down.
TTTATCGTCGAGTACGTTTTATTTGTTTTTGTCGTGATTTTATTGTCTGGCACCAAGCCGTGTATATAGAATTAGAATAAAATGTAAAACCCACCCAGAGGTTTCTCTATACCGCGGGTGAGGTCGGTGTTTCCCATCGTTGAGGATTTCTCGTTATTTGGTGGAGGAATAGGTAAATTTTGTGTGATTATTTATTTCGTTCAAAAGTCTTTAATCTTTTCTCAATCCCAAAATTGGACAAAAATATTATTTAATCTTTTTTGATGATTGATCAGTCTAGAGCTCGTTGGTGTTGTTTTCAAATTTCATTGTGCTACGTACATTAGGAACCAAAAACATTTCTGGTCAAGCCTAAGCCAGAAAAGAAGTTAATTCATCAACTTGAGCAGATTGAGATAGGTCAACTGACCTTTGCGGCAATACCAAGATTTAGGTAGGTATTCTTAGGGCTCAGTGCGTAGCCGCTGAGGTCACCCAACAAAAAGCGGTCAGCAATATTAGGACCAAGGGGATCAAAGCTGTAAAGTCTGTAAGGGTCCAAAGACTGAAGTCGTTCCAGACTAAGCAATTGGGGCCAGTGCTGAGAGCAGATCTAAGTACCTAAGTACCTAAGTAAGTCTCGAAGGCAAATACACCCGTGTCCTGTGTCGACTCTGTAGACATAGGCCGGCCATGTATTTACATTGGATTGTCCCCCTTTAACCCTTTATAATGGGCCATCCTGAAAACCGGATGCAACTTTGATGGCTCACCACAGCCAAAATATAGTAGTAAGGGGTGTGATCCTGCAAACTAAGATACTTCATAGGTACTTGAACTTAAATGCTTATGCACTTTTACCACAAGCAATTACCCTGGGTGCCCGCCTAGCTCAAAGTACAAGGGTCTCTATAGTCGCGGATCCGCAACACCGCGCATGGTGTTGCGGGGTTCCCGTAGCATTGCATGGGATTATTTTGAAAGCTTGATAACTTTGTACCTATTGAGATTGCACGAAAACAAAAAATCATCAAATATATGCGTTGCAGATAAAAAATTACTGTGGTATTTTCAACCCTGGGACAGGTGATACCTTGTGGCCCTTAATTAAGGGT
>JAVLUZ010000157.1:1846144-1917577 GCA_036768485.1 Mermis nigrescens | reverse complement strand
AATAAATGCCAAATATGCGCACAAGTAATATAAGAAAATGCGCAAGGGCAAAAGAAACTTGCCCACTATGCGACGAAACACGACGAGACTTCCAGCAGCCACGCAGGGGAAAAAGGGGCACAGCACAGATGGGCTGGCGAAAAAGCTGAGTCTAGGAAGACTTATGAAAATCGTACAAACTCGTAATAATGCCGAAAACTGCGCTCGCACGCAGTTTTAAACGAGACACAAAAAGAGGCATAGACAGACAAACAAAGAAACGCGGAATGGATCTACGAGAATAACAATAGGCCTATGGGCAAAGCTTACGGTAAAAGAATGTACAAACGAGATAGGCACAATTATGAGACACACACACATATGACTTTAAGTACACGTATGATATGATAGCACACATACCAATTCGTACTCAAGTCGCATTAAGCCCGAGTGCTCATTTTCCTATCCCGGATTTTCATTGAAAATATGTATGGGAAAGGAAATGAAGATAAGATAATTGTTGGAGGGAAGGTGGTCCCGGGCGACACACTATAGCATTGCGCTTAGTGGTCGCATACGTGCAAATGGAAATTAGGTACGAAATTGTACATCTGGGCAAAACAGTCATGGCAATGTAGGTACAATGTAGCGCAAAACAAATGGAATTTCGCGTTGAACCAACTCGGCGAAACAGTGTCCGTGTACTCGGCCGCCATTTTTTAAAATTTGTCGTTTTTACAGCACGAAACTCCGCATTTCTAAATTTTCGGTCCGCGGAGCGCATGTTGCCTGTGTCGCACTTGCAGACTTGTATTTCATGTTTTAACGCGAGACAATTGAGCACGAGTACATAAATAAAATCCACTGTGTACTCGTACTCCGTGGTCAAGAGCTAAAAGTAGGGCGGAGCGAGGACAACGAGTACACAGTGTAAATTCCTTATGTACTTTTGCTCCGCGCTCCGTGCAACTTTGATGCAGTCCGCGGAATGCGAGTACACAGTGAATTTCGCTTATGCACTCGCACTGCGCACTCATCAAACGTATCGAAGGTGTAAAGAAGTGCGGAGCAAAAGTACATAAGGAAAAATCCTTATGTACTTTTGCTCCGCGCTCGGGCAACTTCGATGCAGTCCGCGGAATGCGAGTACACAGTGATTTTCGCTTATGTACTTGCACTGCGCACACCGTGTCAAAGGTATCAAAGGTGTAAAGAAGTGCGGAGCAAAAGTACATAAGGAAAGATCCTTATGTACTTTTGCTCCGCACTTGCTCGTCATTTTCTATGTTGTAATCAAAGCAGTGCGGAGCGCGGACCTAAAGTACATCTCAGAAAAACAACAGAAAATTCGTACAGCATGAACAGTATTGATTTTATCTGATAATAATCGTGAGATAGAAAACAACGATTATTGATCTATTATCATTTAAATTTGAATCAAAAATTCTCCTTTTGTGGCCATACAGCACGATCGGTAAGATTAATGGGTAGTCCTGGTCAGTGGTCACCATAGATATAAAGCATGGCCGATCTGGAGGGGTCAGCCAGTATGGGGGGGACAAAAATTGAGCTTTTTAGGGTCAAAATGGCCTCAAAAATTGCTAAAAGCGCTAAAATAGCGTTAAAAGAAGATAATTACACAGTTTCTGGTCGAAGTACTTCTCGATAAAATTTTCAATTTTTATCCGTTTTTGGCCTTCATTTTGTCAAACTTTCCCCACAAATTTTCCATTTTGCCATTCTGGAAAGTGGCGTAAAAATGCAGCTAATGTAAAATTTAGATTTCTATTCGTGTTTAGATTTTATTTTACATATGCATCGTCAAAGAATTATCCACTTCTTTGGGCTTCTTTCGACCCACCTTCCCCCAATCTCAAGTGTGTAGACATATGTATCCAGTCGCAAGCTGACATGTCCGGGCAAAGGACGGGCTAGTACCCCACACTTTAAAAATGGAAATCTATCGACAAAATGAGGTAAAACGGATGAAAGCTGAACATTTTCTTAAGAAATGCTTTAAATTACCCACACACTGTATAGGAACGTAGTTTTAAATGCTATTTTCGAGCTTGCACCGGTTTTTAGGGTCATTTCAGCCGAAAAATCTAAGTTCTTGAATCCGTCTTTAATCAGCTTACCTCCACTCCTCCCAGCTCGGTCATGTTGTGCATCTGGTCGTTGCATATGTGTGGCTCATATCTGGTTGTGGTTGGAAGTTGGTGGGTTTGCAGCCCCGCCACCTAACGTGGGCAGCACCAAAATTCTGGGGGTGCAAGATTTTTCGAGGGTCAAAAAATGGCTTTAAAAATTGTGGTGTGGTGAAAAACACCATTTTTCAACGTTTCTCATCGAGTACTATCCATTGGCATCAAAAAAATTGCGAAAAAACAAAAAATCCTAAAAATTGAATTCTTGGGGGGTATTTTGATTTCTTGGGGGTATTTTGGTTTCTGGGAGGTGCATACCACACCTGGGCGTACGGAGCTTTGGGGGTATGCACCCTCCCAGAAACCAAAATACCCCACCAAAAATCAAAATACCCCCCATAATTCAATTTTTGAAAATTTTCATCGTTTTTTTCGCAATTTTTTGATGCCAATGGATAGTGCTCGATGAAAAACATCGAAAAATGGTGTGTTTTTTTCGCCATACCACCATTTTTAAGGCTAATTTTTTGACCTTTGAAAAATCTTGCACCCCCAGAATTTTGGAGACACCCACTTTTGGTTGTTGGGAGCGAATTGTGCGAGGCAAAATGTCGGGGACCAGTTATCCATATCCCGATTTTTCGGGCCAAAATGACATGAGAGACTATAGTCTGTTTCATTTATTTGAGAGCGTTTTCAATAAATTTTTTTCGAAGGCTACAGTATGCATAATTATGTGATTTGCTGTAACTCGACAGAAAAGCTGAGTGGGGGTGAGTGGCCGACACTCTTCCATTTTTAATGTACTAAACCGTCCATATAGACCTAATTCGAGCATCTAAACGGTGTTGTGACATACTACAGTAAGTGCGCTGAATAAAAATCCTGCAGCAGGAATCGAACCCGTGTTGCTTCGACGACAATCAGGCGTTCTACCACTACGCTAAGCGAAACTTTTTGGCGATGTTTAAAATGCTAGTCTATTGTGTTTTACGGTCAGACAAGCTTAATGTGCGAATTCCATCCGCATGTTGCATCATGTGCTTGAAGACTAGAATAAATTATGCCATAAGAAATTTTATTGAAAAACACTTTCTTCCTATGTACATCGCTATAGTGATTTCTAAATGACCTACAGTATAGTAGGGAAAATATACTAGCTGTAGCCTCGGGAAATGCTTGCTGACAAAATTCTCGGATAAATGAAACAGACCTTAGAAGGCATACAAACATGATATTAAGGGTTTCACTACACCAAAATACTGGGTGGTGCAAGAGCTTCAAAAGGTCGAAAAATTGCTTTAAAAATTGTGGTACGGCGAAAAAGCACTATTTGTCAACGTTTCCCAACAAGCACTATCGATTAGCATCGAAAAATTGCGAAAAAAAACAAAAAAATTTAAAAAATTGAATTCTGGAGGGGGAGGGTGCATACCCCTAAACTCCCCCGCCCCCACGCCCACGTGTGGGTTTCACGCTCAGAAAAAACTTTCTCCTTTCACATGTTTTTTCACCCCCTCAGAATTCGCGATTTGACGAGAGTTCCCAGAAATCAAATAGAAATTCGTATAGAAAGCTGCTTTTTATAGCTTTTTCAGTAAACTTTGAAAATTTCTCATTTGTTCACTCTGAGGATCTAGAGCACACCTGGGCGTAGGAGGAGAGGGTTTGAGGGAGTATGCAGCCCTCCCCTCCGAGAAACCAAAATACCCCCTCCAGAATCAAATTTATGAAATCTTTTTTGTTTTTTTTCGGAATTTTTGATGCCCATGGATAATGCTTAATGAGAAACGTTGAAAAATGGTGTTTTTTCGCCATAACACCATTTTTTGACCTTTAAAAAATCTTGCAGCCCCCAGAATTTCGTTGCTGTCCACCTTTAATCTAGACCATATATACACAAGTTGGTTGGTCTGGAAAAACAAGTAGTGAGCTCTTTTGGATCAGAATCATCTCAACAACTGTAAACATGGTAAAATGACGCTTTGGAAAAGGTCAATCAGGTTTAGAAGGAAATTTCGATTTATGACCTTAAAAACCGGTTTAAACTCGAAAATAGCATTGAAAACTACGTTCCTATACAGTTTCTGGGTAATTTAAAGCATTTTTTGAAGAAAATGTTCAGTTTTCATCCGTTTTGCCTCATTTTTTTCGATAAATTTCCCATTTTTCCATTCTGGGTTACTAGACCATCCTTTGCCCGGACATGTCTGCTTGCGACTGAATACATATGTTTACACACTTGAGATTGGGGGAAGGTGGGTCGAAAGAACCCCCAAAGAAGTGGATAATTCTTTGAGGATGCAGATGTAAAATAAAAGCTAAACACGAATAAAAATCCAAAGTTTTACATTAGCAGCATTTTTACGCCACTTTCCAGAATGGCAAAATGGAAAATTTGTGGGGAAAGTTTGACAAAATGAAGGCCAAAAACGGATAAAAATTGAAAATTTTATCGAAAAGTACTTCGACCAGAAACTGTGTAATTATCTTCTTTTAACGCTATTTTAGCGCTTTTAGCAATTTTTGAGGCCATTTTGACCCTAAAAAGCTCAATTTTTGTCCCCCCCCATACTGGCTGACCCCTCCAGATCGGCCATGCTTTATATCTATGGTGACCACTGACCAGACACCCGTTAACCTTACCGATCGTGCTGTATGGTCACAAAGGAGAATTTTTGACTCAAATTTTAATGATAATAGATCAATAATCGTTGTTTTCTATCTCAAGATTATTATCAGATAAAATCAATACTGTTCATGCTGTACGAATTTTTTGTTATTTTTCTGAGATGTACTTTAGGTCCGCGCTCCGCACTGCTTTGATTACAACACAGAAAATGACGAGCAAGTGCGGAGCAAAAGTACATAAGGATTTTTCCTTATGTACTTTTGCTCCGCACTTCTTTACACCTTTGATACGTTTGACACGGTGTGCGCAGTGCAAGTACATAAGCGAAAATCACTGTGTACTCGCATTCCGCGGACTGCATCAAAGTTGCCGGAGCGCGGAGCAAAAGTACATAAGGATTTTTCCTTATGTACTTTTGCTCCACACTTCTTTACACCTTTGATACGTTTGATACGGAGTGCGCAGTGCGAGTACATAAGCGAAATTCACTGTGTACTCGCATTCCGCGGACTGCATCAAAGTTGCACGGAGCGCGGAGCAAAAGTACATAAGGAATTTACACTGTGTACTCGTTGTCCGCGCTCCGCCCTACTTTTAGCTCTTGACCACGGAGTACGAGTACACAGTGGATTTTCCTTATGTACTCGTGCTCAATTGTCTCGCGTTAAAACATGAAATACAAGTCTGCAAGTGCAGACACAGGCAACCATGCGCTCCGCGGACAGAAAATTTCGAAATGCGGAGGTTCGTGCAGTAAAAACGACCAAATTTTAAGGTAACGCGGCCGGCCGCGGTACACGGACGAAACAGAGGTTTAGAGCGATATCTACATAAACTGAGATGACTTTACCAAGGCTAAGTGTGCACGCTCATAAAATTCACACTGCAGTCTACTTCCTTCAAGAAAAAATCTTTAAAGACCCTTTTCGACTTTACTGGAAACGCTGCAAGTCAAATTCGTAATTTTTGCTCATTTTCCGCGTCGTCTTTATTTTCTTATTAGATAACTTGATCCGTTTCAAAATTCTTGAGGCTTCTTTACAGTAAGGTTATTCGGAAGTAAAGATCCAGCCAATCGGTTTCGTTAGTACCCGCTTCTTGCACCAACTGATTCGCTAATGTAACCTTCTGGAGGCTTTGCCCGCTTTCCAAGTTGTTGGAGTATCTTAGCAGCGCACCAAATGAGTTGGCTGATTAAGTACTTGAAGTATGTACGGATATAGCTAAACTGACAGCACGCCGTCCAGGACAGATACCCAACACACAACAACTACGAAAGCAACCAACCCCAGTGAGGCTGCCTTCGGGGCTTACCTAAGTACCTATGCTACAATTAGCGCTGGTCAAGAAGCTGCGGTGCAAACTCTGCACTTCAATCCGACTCCTGACTGGCCTACCTACGCCTTAAATCTCCACGGGACATAATTGGTCCGGTACTTATGGGGATTATGGAAAGGAGATGCCGACCGCAGATCTTAACCAGGAGTAATTAGATAACCCCGGAATTCGCCCTAGGTCCTTGGACACTCTTTAGACCAAAAAAGAAATATTTTTTCGCGAAAAAAGTAGAAAAGGTTTCGCACTAGATTACCTATGGCAGAAACTACTTATAATTTCGAACATTCTAGAAGAGAATCTATGCAGAAAATTATAAATGAAATGCTTGCGGATAAAATTATTCGACCTACAACCAGCCCATGGGCAAGTCCACTATTTCTCATAGGAAAAAAGGACGGTTCCTTTAGGCCAGTCGTCGATTATCGACGGTTAAATGACGTTACTAAAACGCAAGTCTACCCTCTTCCACAATTAGACAATTATTTCGATACTTTAGGCAATGCTGCATATTTTAGTACACTAGTATTTAAAATCTGGGTACTGGCAAATTCCACTAGATAATAATTCTCGCGAAAAAACTGCGTTTATATGCCCTGTTGGTCATAACAAATTTGAAGTTTTACCTTTTGGTTTAAAAAATGCACCTGCAGATTTCCAAAGGCTAATGGAGCTTGTGCTCGCAGGTCTAAATTGGAAATCTTGTCTCGTTTACATCAATGACATAATTATTTTTTCACGCACTTTCAAAGAACATTTAAAAGATCTTGAGAATGTCTTTATTGCTCTTAAAAAGGCAAACTTACGTGTAAAGCCGGATAAATGCCATCTTGCGCATGCAGAGGTAAAATTTCTTGGCCACAGCATAAGTGCAATGGGCATCGCTCCTGATATGTCCAAAGTCGCAGATTTAATGTCGTTTCCTGTACCAAAAACCGTGAAATCCTTGCAGAAATTCCTTGGCTTAGTCCAATGGTTTAAGAAATTCGTTAAAGATCTCGCTAAAATCGCTAAACCGTTATTCCATCTTCTTCGTAAAGATGTCAAATTTTGCTGGAAGGCCGAACACCAAACCGCCTTTGAGCTTCTGAAGAAATCATTTACGTCCCCACCTATTTTGCGACAACCAAAATTCGATGATGAGCACCAATTTATTTTAACAACTGATGCAAGTAATTATGCGTTAGGTGCTATTTTGATGCAAAAACATTTACCATCCAAAAATCGTTTTATTCTTAGCTACGCTTAGTCGCGTACTAAATTCTGCTGAATGTAACTATGCTACTTCGGAAAAAGAAGCGTTAGCGGTAATGTGGGCCATCAAGCATTATTGACATTATCTTTACGGTAAAAAATTTATTGTCGAAACTGATCATCAAGCATTAACTTGGCTAGTAAACGTTAAAGACCCATCGAGTCGTTTATGTCGTTGGGGTCTCAAATTACAAGAATATGAATATGACATCGTTTATGTTCCTGGTGCATATAACTGCGCAGCTGATCTTCTTTCACGACATCCTAAATATCATCATGCAGAACGCAAATATAAATTAGAGCGCAAAAATGTTGTTAACATCGCAAATTTAGAATCGGAAGATTCTGAGTCAGATGATGAATTGGTTCCACCTGACCGATCGCGCGATAATGCGCCTACTGCACCAATTAATCATCCAAATGCGCAAAATAATAATCCTACAGTGCAAATCGATCCTACCAATACGAAACCACCTACATTTTGCGAACGACTATTGCTTACTGATGCTGAAAAAGCTGAAATGCTAACACCTGGGCGTTTACTCGCTGAGCAACGTGCAGATGATGAATTACATAAAATTCGCATTGCATTAAATGACTTAACAACAAAAAAATACCGTGACGAATTTTTTCTTGTAAACGATGTACTTTTTTGTAGATTCCAACCTAAGCGTTCACCAACTGTCGTTCATCAAATAGTCATACCCAAATCTTTACGTCGCTTCATATTAACCAAATTTCATGACTCTATTTTCGGAGCTCATTTTTCATCGCGCAAAATCTTGCCCGCCATATAAATGCGTTATTGGTGGCCGCGCATGGAAAATGATGTGATCGCGTGGTGTAGGAATTGTGATGTGTGCTTACAACGTAAGGTCGCATTAAATTCCACATCCGTTCCATTGCAACCAATCGAGGTATCCGCACCCTTTGAACTTATTGCGTGTGATTGTTTGCATATGCTGTGATCTCCATCAGGAAATGACCAAATTGTAGTTTTTATGGATTATTTTACCAAATACGTGGAAGCTTTTGCTGTTTCTGACATAAAAGCAACAACAATTGCAAATTTGTTATTATGAGAAATTATCCCACGTTATGGAGTTCCCAAGAAATTTTTGACAGATCAGGGGTCAAACTTTACGTCTACCCTAATTTCGGAAGTTTGTAAACTATTAAACGTTCAAAAAATATTTACAACCTCATATCACCCCCAGTGTGATGGGTTGGTGGATCATTATAATCGCACATTGATTGATGGTTTGTCTAAGCTGAGTGCGCGATCCCAGTTTGATTGGGAGCAATTTCTACCTTTCGCGTTATTTGCATATCGCGCTGACTCCGCAATCATCAACTAATATATCTCCTTTTGAAATGCTTTATGGTCGCGAACCAGCATTTCCACCTGACACTTTACTCATAAATGACTTTGTAATAAATCCGAATTTACCATCTGTTGCGGAAAAATACGTCATTGATTTAAAGTTGACTTTACAAGATCTACACAAAATCGCGTCTCAAAACTTAGCTCAAGCGCGTAAGCAGCAAAAATTTCAATATGACAAGTCCGTAATGCAAACAAATTTTTCTCTCTCGGATATAGTTTACTTTAATAACACATCAGAAATTCAACCTGAAATTGGTAAACTATCACCCAAACGTGTTGGTACTAGGGATGGACCGGGTCCACGGACCCGGACCCGGACCCGGCACTACCCGATGATTTTCTTGGACCCGGACCCGGACCCGGACCCGAATTTTTTGAGACTGAAGACCCGGACCCGGACCCGAAATTTTTAAAATTGAAGACCCGGACCCAATCTTTCTAATTATTTCGGACCCGAGTCAAATAGAATTTGACTTAGCAACAGTCTTTTGCCAATCATGAAAAACAATTGCCATTTCAAAAATTTTATTTGCCACTTCGAATAACACTCACATGAACATTCTGATTTATACTTTCGTTTTAAATTTCTTTTAAATTGTACTTAATGAAAAACAATTTCTCTGCCGTCTTTCCATGCAAACAACGTCTGTTTGGCTGGTATATAAGTCCGGCTCCGCTAAACAGCTGTTCCGAAGGAACACTTGTTGCTGGCGATGAGAGAAACTTGCGTACAGCAGAGACTGGGTAATTTTGGTAATGTCTATAAACTAATTAAATTTTATCTTTTTTATTTGAAAATTAATTATGCACGGTCAAACTGATTAAAATGCTGAAACAAAACAATGCAGTGTAATTGTCAAGCATTGAAGTAACTGCTTGCCGTAATATGACATTGGGTAAAAAATGGCACATGGCCAATCACAAGTTTTCATGAGTTAAAAGATTTACTCCTATTTCAATAACATCAAGCGAATCGTACAACAGTAAATAAAGCACTTTGAATGCACACAACCAATAAAAAATTATACAAATCGCACACTACGTTCTTTTGCTTTAACTCTTCTGTAGTTGTCCTCAGTGGCGGATCTAGGATTTTTCTAAGGGGGGCGGAACCCTGACTTAGGCGGAAAAATTAGCCGTTTTAACCCCGAAAATTGCTAAAAATCGCTCAAAAATGCTTAATTTTGCGCACTATTTTGGGCTTATGGGGGGGCGGCCGCCCCCCGCCCCCTAAAATCGTCTTATCCGCGCATTTTGCTCACGTAGTCTATCAGCTACAACTTGATCTAAATTATGTGTCTATTTAAATTGCCGAAAATTTTGTGTCAGTGCATTGTGGTTTTGGAAATGTGCACTTCTACAAGATGTGTTGGACCCGGACCCGGTCGGGTATAGCACTGTGGACCCGGACCCGGACCCGAACTAGAAAATTGGAAAGCTGCAGACCCGGACCCAAAGTTTTAAAATGTTGAGACTCCGGACCCGGACCCGGAACCGAAAAATCCAAAATTTTGGACCCGGTCCATCCCTAGTTGGTACATATCGAATTATCGACTTACCTACTCCTGAAACTGCGAAAATCGCATATGTCTATAATCCTCTAATCACTCATCTTGTTCACCGGAATAGACTTCTGCCTGAGCCCAAATTACCGTATTCCGATTTAATTGTGGAAAAACACACGTATGTCCCTGGCGATTTTGTTTTGGTAAAATTACCACATCGCCCTCTCGCCCCGGCAGTAGTCATAAGTTTTGAGGATTTACTGGGCAGGGAGCAAAAAGCTAAGGACTGCGCACCTATACGTTTATTAAATGGCTCTAAAACAGCACATGCCGTACCATTATCTAATGTTTTCCCTTTTGCAGACCCATGGCTGCTGAAGGTACCCCAAACAAGGAGGCATTGCTGGAAGCAGCTGGTCGCCGATTCAAATTTGAGGGGCGTGATCCCGCGTCCCTAGATGAGTTTTGTTCGGCTTTGACTAATATGGCTTTGGAGCGGGGGTTGGTTCTACCAGACCCGCTGCCACAAAATGATGACAGTCGTGTTGGCGGTTTAGATGCACTTACCGCAAAAATGATAGAGCATAAAACATCACATATAGCTACAAATCATAGTAAACGTATAAATGACCAAGAGCTCTGGTGGGAGAACAGGTTTGATAGATTCCCTTTGGCTACCCTTCGTGTGCCAAAGAAGAGACTTCTATCCACTGTTTTAATCACCAATGACCAAGAGTCTTTTGGGGCTATTTTGGCTTTGATTCAGCCATCAAACATGACTAATGGCACATTATTCTTAGGCTATGATTCAGAATTTGTGAATGACAGAAAAGGCAGAACTTATAAGACCTGGGATTTGCGTTTTAAGCAGCTATGTCCCACCTATCAGGACCTCCATGGCCCATTCGTTTGCTATGTCCAAGTTGCTAGCGCAAACGGTCATGTGTTCTGCTGGGACATTGCTAAGTTCCCAAAACCTCCGTTTGGGCTTCATCAGCTGCTCAAAACGCGTCTACCGAACGTATATATGGTCTGTTACGACCCCACGCAAGACAGACTTGCGTATTTTCATGTTTACGGTCCAACTTTCGAAGAAATTTTGGCAATTCCTGATGCCGAGATTCGAAATCAACGGCATTGGAAAGATCCGTTTAGTGCAAATTTTATCGATATTCAGCCTTTGGCGAGATCGTTTACTCGCCATCTCCATATTACAGCGCATTCACACACTTTAAAGCGCTTGGCTGAATTTTTCTTTGACATGGCTATTGATCCTAACGCGCCTGATAATTTTGGACAGGCGTGGAGTTTACCACTAACTCGGGATATGCAACATTATTTAGCAATGGATGCCCTGATAACTATCAATGTTTTCATATTGATAGAAGGCTGCTCGCAAAATAATCGCATTACCGACGATAGAAAGCCTATGCCAATTTTGTTTAAAGGCGATGAATCGCACGTTAAAGCTAACGAATCAAAAACTAGACGGCGTATACCGTTGTCATCTCGCAAGCCATCACGGGGCCAGTCGACCAGCACGGCGACTGATGTTTCCGTTGATTCCGATGGCGGAGAGTTAGTCACAGTAGAGGACTTTTATGGTCCAGCTCCGCAACCACCAGCGGCCATAGCCGCAGCCACCACCGTTGCCTCTGTAACGGAAGCGTTGGCTCATACTAATGTTTTCGATAATCCTGATCTAAAAGTTCAAGGATCGCAGGCCGTTGCCGACTCAGTTTTGGGCCCGGCTAATGCACCTGACACCAAACCTAAGTCCAAACCAACCAGCTCAAGTACCCCAGCTTCTGCAATTTCTTCGCAAACTGATATTCCTTACGATTCTCCTATGGTTGGAATAGAACCATCTATCTCCACTGAGGACAACGATTTGTCTCCTAAACGCTTAGTGATGGCGTTATCCGACGCTGAGGCGGAAAGGCAAGCAAACTTGTCACCACCGCATACCACACGCGCGGCATTGGCTCGAAAAGGGGCTACTACCGTTTCACAACCGATTGTGTCACAATCGCTTGCGGCGGACCAGCAGGCACCCTTGGGCATCGGTTCGCTCCTACCTTTACCGACTTCTCAGCCGGATTGGGTAGAGCGTCAACCTGAACCCGACGTTATCATGACAGAAATTATAGGCTTCCCACCGCCACCACAACGCTCATTACCCGCACAGGAAATCCAACAAGCAGCGTTGTCCACGCAAATTGCGTCCCAATCCGCGCCACAAGGCGTGTCGAGCTCAGTGGCACTTACTACTCGTTTTACGGCTCCTATGGCCATGACGGGAGTGTCAAATACTGTGGCGAATATTCAACCACAGGTTATTCAAAATCCACCGTCGAATCTAGAAGTCGCAGTACCTGCGCATATTCAAGCCATACGCGAACGCATACCCACAGAAGAAAACGCGAGAGTCCAAAATTGCTCGTCGTTATGTGCAACATTTTTTCAACATGATGGAAACCATGACGCGTGAAGCGCCGTGCTATATTGCGCCTGACGTATTGCACGAGTTACGCTCTTATCTGGGTGAAGTCGCAGGAACGCGTCTGTACGACCAGTTGGTCGAGTGTGCCCAAGTGCATTTCGACTGGGTGTACGCAGCACATCTGCATTACGCGGCTACGAATGACACACCCTCGCGTCCTTTAGTTTGGTCTACAATCACACAACCTTTGGCTGATGTTGATCGTGCGCCGGCACCTCAATTTATCAGCAAAATGAGCGTTTTTAACTGATTATTTTACCCTGACCAATATTTTGTGCGCACACGGTTTTTCATTACAACCGGAATGATGCTGTACGAAGTTCCTTTACAGTATCTGGTAGTGCACCCACACCTTGACGCACCGAGTGTGGTAACTGATGGCGTTGCGCACCAGATTCTTCCAGAATTTTTACCGCACAGAATGTCACCAGCGCCAGATCATTTAGCGCTGATCTTAATATCGACGCGTGAAATGGTCGATATTTTCAATACCTTCCGAGAGTTTCAATTGTTATACGATTTGGAGTATCGACTCTTGACGATCTTCTCCACAATAGACGTCATGCGCGCTAAAGTGCTTTTGGAATTTTTGGACAGAAAGTTCCACTTTTATGCATATGCCTAAGGCAATGCCGCGATAGGCTGGCGCATGGTGGAGCAGCTACGTCGTATGTTGTGCGTAGCTTTCCTTGGTGAATCTTGCACACCTTCGCCAAGAGAGGCCTTCCCGGAATTCCCGGAGTTAACGAGGCAAATCAAAAGTCCACCCGTTTTACATAACATGATTCGGCAAATTTGGTTAGCAACCGATCCGCCACTTGAAGTTCCGGTTCAATTTGACCGTTTCCGAGGTCAACAAAAATCTGTGTTTTACCTTAAACACCGAATTCAAGGTGATCTAGAGAAAATTCGAAAAGAGAGACGGTAGGCATCCTTGCAGGACCCAAGTGGATCCTCAGCAAGCCTTGATATGCCCAAAGTCGATCTATCTCTGGAGGCACAAATTGAAATGCGTAGAGCACGCATGACGATCGAACAACGCGATCATGAAAATCTTGCTACAGAGATGCCGAGGCGTGTGACAAAATTACGCGCCGCCGGCTCTCTCGCTGAATCCTCAGAAGTTCGTCATATGTTGGAAGACAAACATAAGGCTAAATTGAATCGATTTTATGATACGAAATCCGAGCATACCTTGCGTCGGTTAAAGAATTTGGAAAAGCAACGAGTCAGAAGACTTGTTCAAGCTGAAGTCGCAGCTAAATTAAGGGCTCGTTTAGGCCAAAAGGGATCTAAGCGGCAAGAACCGCAATCATCCCGGCAACGTTATGCTCAAATGCATCATCGCTCACAATCACAAGCACAACCACAGGCACAAGTAAAACCACACATACAGCAACATACACGACCGCAGACCCAACCGCGGCAGCAGCAATTCACGGAATCGCGTCAGCGTTCCGAGGCATATTCACAGGCCGATGCTGGTCATCTGTCGCGCCCGCGACAGCAGCAGCCTTATGAATATTGCCGTCAGCCACAGGTGAACCGCGGAACTCATCAGGGCCGGTCACAATCCCATCAACGTCCGCAATGGGATCAATCGTATCGTTCACCGTTGGAACAAGATCAATCAGCCACCGGGGTCTATCAACCACAACCTCAACCGGGTCCACTATTGCCTAAGCCGTGGCCTGTTACGCAACCACAACAGCGTCCATGCAAATCTTCACGTGAACAAACGTTTGGTTTTACTCCGGAGCAATTATTCACTCCGGTGCAATCTATACCGCGTCGTTACGCGGATGACTACGAGGATGACGACAATTACGAGGACGACGATCAACCAGTCGATCCACATCGACGCTTATGCCAACATATGTACGGGCGTAGGCAATTGCCATACCAGTATCGCGAGCGTTTGAATACGCGTCGCGACAAACCTGAATCGGATTGTGATTATTTTCAACGTCAACGACGTCGCAGAAAACCGCGTGGCTCAAAGGCCTATTATCAGGATCAATATTAATTCATAAGTTCGACGTACAGAACTTTTTGGAACTCTGCAAACGGCGTCGAATTCGTCCAGCAGCTTTTTTGTCATTTTTTGTTTTTTGTCCTGATGTGGATTCCAGGACATCACGTATCGTTTATTTTCGGTGTAATTTTTCTCTTGTCATTTTTTCTTGCTGTAAATTTTTCTTTGACGGTGCTCTTGTTTTCCCCGTTATCTCGCATAATTTGCCATTTTTCGTTTTTATTGTTACCTCTTGTTTTAATTCGTCAGTGTCTTTAATTTTGCTCAGCATAATCTTGCCTAATCATTCCGTGTCTTAATTTTTCTTTTTGCTCAAATAGCGGTGTTACTATTATGGTATCTTAACTCTTTAACGGACAAGGGGTTAATTTACACCCAATCTTAGAAACTTTTTCAATTCAAAAATTTTTCTCATTACCTGGGGACTGAAGGAGGCTAATTGGGCAGCGAGATCGAATATTATGCTATGTTGTCCAAGACCGGAGTTCATCATTACTCGGGCAACAATATAGTTATACCTAGCGCCATTGAGAGTGTTGCTCGAGAGTTTCCTGAGTGCAAACGAGGTCATGCGTTGACCATTATTTGTTATCGCTATTTGTTATTTTTTTGTTCTTTTATTTTCGTTTTTCACGTTTGCTCAGGATGAGGCGCTTGCGGACGCCAGAGTAGAGGCGTTGCGAACGCCAGAGTGCCGACTTATAGAAGCATTGCAGACGCTAGCGTTGATGGTTTACCCCCGAAAAAATTCTCCACTTCGTTTCAAATTTTTTTTCTATACGTGGGGGAGTGTAACTGCGAGAGTTACATGTATAGGCGAACTTGCCTTAGCAGTTCGCGGTAGCCATCACATAGCCAATACTAGTAGCTATCTACGATAGTGCACTGTGGGCTATGCCTTCGGTCTTCCCACTTTTTCCCCAATTTTCAATAATAAAAAACAATAAGATACTTGTCCGGTAGCATAGAGTTAAGTGTATGATAATAGAAATTGTTTCATGCATACCGCTTGTGTAATCGATAACATTCGATCTGAGATAAAAGTGTATCAGTATTATGTTAATTTGATCTTTGTTTATTTTACTGTAATGGCCTCTTGAGACCAATGTAGTTAGTGTTGTTGGCAGTCTGGTTGGCCACCGTACAATTGTATAGTCGCGTACGTTTTCGTTTTTCTTTTGCATTATTTTGCTGTCCGGCTATAGGCCGTGGATTCTTCGTTCAAAATAAATCAGAGAAAACCTACCCAGGGGTTTTTAGATATACCGAGGGTTAGGTCGGCCATTCCCTCATCGAGGATTTCAACTCATCAGAGTGGACGGATAGGTAAATCCCATATGTTTGCTTATTCTACTTGGAAATCTTAATTCTTTTCTCAAACCAAAAATTGATCAAAAATATTATCTAATCTTTAAAGATGATTGATCAGTGTAGAGCTCGTTGTTGTTGTTTTCATAGTCTAGGAACCAAAAAACATTTCGAATCAGGCACTGATTAGAAAATAAGTTAAATATTCAACTTGAGCCTTGAGATAGGTCAACTGACCTCCGCGGCAAATTCCGAGATTAGGTAGGTAGCCTTAGGTCTTAGGGCGTAGCTGCTGAGATCACCCGACGAGAAGCAGCCAGCAATATTAGGGCTGAGGGGATCGAAGCCGTAAGATCTGTGAGGGTCCAAAGATCGAAAGCTATCCAGGGCTGCGCGATCGGGGCCAGCGCTAAGTGCAGACTTAAGTACCTACGTACCTAAGTAACTCTCGAAGGCAAATACACCCGTCCTATGTCGATTCATGTATACACAGGGCGGCTCTGTACTTACAAGTTGTCTTTGAGTCGAGTTGTCTTGGGTCGAGTTATCCTTGCGTCGAGTAGTCTTCGAGTCGAGAAGTCTGAGTCCAGTTGTCTCGAGTCGAGAAGTCTGAGTCCAGTTGTCTGGTCACCCAAAAAATGACCTAATGTGCATTCTTGCGCTAGCATTGCAAGCACTGTTATGGAGCAGAATTATGTACTTGTCATTATTCGTTTATGATGCCATAGACGATTAACTAAATATTGATTACATATTGAAAGAGAAATTTGATATTGATAAGAACTAAATTGGTTATTAAAACACATCAACGCTTCCTTAATATCTCTTCGCCTGAGCCAGTGATCAATGTTTTGTGAAGGCACGTTTTTAGAAGCCGCAGAATATACATCAATTTTTGGCGTTTTTAGCGGAAGTCTAATTCTTAGTAGATTCTTACAACTTTCACGGGCACACGGCTAACTTTTCCTTAGTTCTCTTCATTCGAAGGCAGCAAGAAAATTCTGGGGAGAGTCAAGATGGGTAAAATTGCCAAAAATGTCACTAAAATAGAATTCTGGGGTCTACAGTAATCTGGGGTTTTAACCTATGGAGGGGGAGGGTACAAACCCCCAACCCACCTCCCCACCCACGCCCATGTGTGGTCCCTCCTTTTATGTCCTTGATGATGCGTAATTCCAAGTAAATTCATTCTTTTTGTCAAATCAGAGTTTTTCTTTGCTAGCACCCTACTCTTCATGAGCATGATTTGAGAAAATCAGCCAGTAAACACGTACGGTAACATGCCACAATAAAGAAACAGTCCAACAACGAGGAAAACAATATTGTTTGAACATATGCACTACTTTAACTTATTTAAACTGATCAAATGTTTTCAGCGTAAACTTTAGGCGACTACTCGGTGTTAAGAAAACATACAGTCAGATTCGTAATCCTGACCTTACGGAACATAATCTAAGAAAAATTTACCTTTGAAATGCTCTGGAAGTAAAATAAATTTGTAATATAAACTTTACACATGAACAATAAATAAATAGTGTAAACTTCGCACAACTACTGGGTGTAGAGAAAACAACAATCCGATTCGTAGTTCTATCGTTACATAGGACATTTAGGAAAAATTCAGCTTCCGCAATGCTCTAGAACTAAAATTAATTTACTGTGTAAACTTATCACAACCACCGAACATACAGAAGATTTTGGAAGGATTCGTGACTCTGATATTACGATCATTGTTTATGTAAAAAATTAACTCTCTACAATCGTCTTGAGACAAAAATATTAGACATAAACCACCTTACACCACTTTGAGTGTTAACAAAGGCGCTAACTGACGTATGACGTTTAGCCCCTGGTACGTTTTTAGACTCGTGATTATATCGTGACTCATAACCGGAGAAGTTAGCAGAAAATAACAGGACCGAAACACGTTTAATACCCCCGATTTTTGACTTTATACCTCCTGAAAAAGCTAAATTTGATGTAAATAAACACAATTTGCTGTGGCGTATATTCCTTAGAAGGTAGTTTGTTTTTATTCTATTCAACTTTTCCCGACTTCTAAATGGAAAAAGTGGCGAACAAAGAAAAGGGAAAAAACGTATTTTTCTTCCATCTACCACATTGTAAACTTCAAAAATATCAACCTAACTCCCCATAAAGTGTAAAAAATTCAGTTTGGATCAGTTTGTAGCCTTCGAATCATAGTGAGTTTGTGTGGGAAAAACTTCTGTTTCGCATCCTATTTGAGATATCGACCAATCAAAAATGGAAGAAAACGTGTTTTTTCGCCCTATGTTGCACCCCTGATTTCGAACTCTTCACATCCAGAAGTACATAACTCAATATTTAGTTTTGAAACGCTGTTTGATGCGACATCCTACCCTTAGAAGGTACCTACTTTATTTTTATTCTATTTAATGTGTCCCCACTTATTAACGGAGGAGTTGACGGAGAAATCTGAGATAAAACCTGTTTTGTACACCGTCCACTACTGTGTAAACCCGTATATCTAACTCCGTACTAAGTGTAAAAAACTTTGCTGGTAAGCCTAAAGTAGCCTTTGAGTCAAAGTACATTTCTGTCAGGAAAAATGCTCGATCGGAACTCATTATAAGACTTATTGGCAAACAAAAAAGAGGCCAAATTGTTTTTTCACCCTCAGATTTTCTACGCGCTTTACGCTGGCTGCTCCTCCGGGAATGAGTCACTTATAGAAAAGTGTTTATAGCTTTCTCAACTGTCTAAATTTAGAAAATCAGACTGAACAGAATGCAAAATTGAGTTAGAAAAGTCGTGTGACCAATCAAAATTGTATAAAACTGTATGTTACAGTAAAACTTTGCACACTCTTTACACACCGGATAGAAGTGTAAAAAAATTTAAAAGATGACGGTCTCGAATTTTTTTATTATTCATCTTTTTAAAAAACCGCACAATACAGAAGTGTCCCTGGGGCTAAGGGGGCGGTGCACTGGTGTTTAGGGTACCTAGGTATGCGCTAACGGGTTACAACGCTACTTGCTACTTATATAATGCAGGTATTTATAGATTGTTTCACACAAGTTTGGGTTCAAATTTTAAAATCTATGTCCGACAATAAGCTGACAGATTGTGATTTTGGCATTGATTTGATATAAGTATTGTAATGCGTCGGCTTACTTTTGAAAAAATTCTTAAAATTTATGCCCAACTAATGTGAAACAGACTACAAGTGGTACCCAAACATTGCTTCTGCTTACATTTTAGGTCATTTCATTTGAGTTAAAAAATGTGGGAATAAAACCCTATTCACAGAAAATAGCTTTGAATCAAACTGAACTGATTTTGATGAAATGTTTCCTTGAACTTTGACGGCTTTCGCTCATTGTTGAAGCTTGGCATTTTAAGTTGTTAGCATTTATGTATATATAAAAATAGTAAGAGCTGTCTCCAGAAGTGCGCGTGGGGACAGGTGGTTTGGGTCTACCTCCAAAACCGTGGCGGACCCAGGAATTTCTGACAGGAACGGAACATCATATTTTCCCGAATGTCTTAGAAATTGTCCAAAGGGGCCGTTTATTTTGCTTGAAGTATCGATCTTTTTCTTCTTTTTAGTAGACATAATCATTGTGATCCAGAAAAAGGAAAATATTTTGAAAGTTTCCTACGAAGAACGTGCAAAATTAGTGCTAAAATCGATACAAAGCACTGAACAATGCTCCAGAAATCATTGCATGAAGTAAAAAACTCCTTGTTATGTAATTATTCTGCTGATGTACCTACATACATAAGAATAAAATTATAAGAACGCCAAGAAACTCAGTTAATGCCATAGTACCTACCAGACATGCATGTGGGGTTGGGTGTCTAGAACCCAGAATAGAAAAGTGGAAAATTTTGTGGAAAAATGATGCAGAGGCCAAAAATGGATGGAAATTGAAAATTTTCTTCAAAAGTGCTTCAAAGTGACCAGAAACTGTGTAATGGACGTGTTTTCGAAAAAGTTTAAATGGGAAATTTTCTGGGGAAAATGAAGCGAAACGAAAACTGACCAGAGACTGTATAACAAAGTATAATGACGTACATTACTCAATGCTACTCTAGCGCACCAGCTTCTGAGGTCGTTTTGGCCCAAAAACGCTCAATTTTTGACCCCCAGGGCCCAGACTGGCTGACCCTCCATATCGGCTCTGCATCTGCATGTATATGTGTATGGTCACATAGCCGTTTTAAGATGCCACTGAACGGGAAAATCCTTGCTTCAAACCGCATGATATATATACAGTCAACTTTCGAATATTGAAAATACTATTCGCACCTGCGTGCATCTCTGCCCAAGTCGTAGGTTATTCGCTAATGCACAATACGCTCAATTTTATTATTACTATATTATATAGAATTTAAACGTAACCAACACCGCTTTTTTTCCTTTTTTTGGTCTATTTGTCAACCAAAATTCTGGAGAATGGAAAAAAATTCTGGGCTTGGTTGACATTTGTGGAAAATTTTTATAATGTTAGAATGCGTTTTAGAGAGGAAAAACTTCGAAAAATTTTCGGCCCCTCTCCCTCGCTCTCGCTCTCGCTCTCGCTCTCGCTCTCCCTCTCCCTCTCGCTCTCCCTCTTGCTCTCCCTCTCGCTCTCCCTCTCCCTCTCCCTCTCCCTCTGCCTCTGCCTCTCCCTGTCCCTGTCCCTCTCCATCTCCCTCTCCCTCTCACTCTCGCTCTCCCTTTCTCATCAAGCACTATCCATTGGCATCAAAAAATTGCGAAAAAAACGAAAAAAAATTTCAAAAATTGAATTCTGGGGGGTATCTTGATTTCTGGGGGGTATTTTGGTTTCTGGGGGTGCGTACCCCCAAACCCGGCTAATATTGAGAATAAGGTGACCTCCTAGAAATTAACTTTGCATGGATGATTTAATCTAATTAAGGGTCAAGGAATTCAAATCTGAAAGAATTAGGTGTCGGTCGGCATTATTGACCGAGTTACAGGCTATTGAACTTCATCTGTTTAAGGATAACAAATTAATTAAGACGAACTGGGCTATTCTCAATATTAGCCGTTTTTACTTCTATTATACTTAGGCTTAGGCTTAGTATATCTGAAAAGGTGTTTAAAGCTGCTTAGGTCGAGGTCGCTCCCGCTCAGGTCGATTTATAGATGCTTAGGTCGATGTATAGATGCTTAGGTCGATGTAAATGATTAGATGTTGAAATGTTAAATTTTCAAAAAGAACGTGATTTTATGCCTTATCAAGCAATAATCTATAACGTAGATGTTGAAAACACGATCTGTCAACCATGAGAGTGAAAAAAATCTTTGAAAAAAATTTTTTTTTGAAAATTTTTTTCACTCACATGGTTTCCGACAGTTTTTTCGACTTCTAAGTTAAAGATTATTGCTTGAAAAGGCATAAAATCACATTTTTTCGAAAATTTGACAAGGTCACCTTATTCTCAATATACTCCCCAAACCCCCCACGCCCAGGTGTGGCTGTATCTACTAAGTGAATGCTACTATCGAAACCGATTAAGCTCTCCCCATGCTTATACTGATAAAACAAAGACATCTAATGCACATAGAAATTAACCATTATTTGAAAATAGTGAGGTAAATTTTTATAATAAAACAACCCTTTCTGAAACTGGCAACCAACCAAAAATTTTTTGCTCCCGGTATCAACCGAAAGACCAGTCATTGCCCAGGTACCTATAACAGCATTGCAGCTCGCTTCGCCAACTCTGCTCGCTGCAACCCCATTAGCTCAGGCTTATCCTTTGCCTGGTACTAGCATGGATGCGGAGTAAGTTAAGAAAATGGTACTTTCAGGATACTATGAAATAAACTTCAGAAGAGCGGATTTTTTTGCTCAGTACTTAGAGCACGTTAAAAGAAAGTGCGGAAAAAATATTCATCCGTCTATGATCAATATTACAAAAGCTATGGGTTTCAGTAATCAGCCTCTTCTCGACCTACACAAGCATCTACTCGAACTAAGTATTTGAAGATTCGAACAGCTGAATGCAGAACCAACATGTAGATACCCAATTTACGTCTATACATCGACCTAAGCATCTATACATCTACCTAAGCATCTACACATCGACCTAAGCATCTATACATCGACCTAAGCATCTATACATCGACCTAAGCATCTATACATCGACCTAAGCATCTATACAATTACCTGAGCGGGGGCGACCTCGACCTAAGCAACTTAAAACACCTTTTCAGATATACTAAGCCTAAGCCTAAGTATATTAGAAGCAAAAACTTGGATTTTACTATATCTTATCAAGTAAAACCGAAAAAACATGCAAAAAAATGATCTTTTTTCTAAAGTTTTATAAAATTTTAAACAGCTTTCCGCGCCGTTTTTCTTTTTCCTCCTTCATTGTTATGCTTCCTTCCACAATCTCAGCCCATATTATTTATTTCTGACAAATGTGTAAGTCCTTGGATCGAGCCGTTTAATCGTCATACCCAACACTCAAATCGACAATTGCCTGCAACTTTGCAAGTATGGCTCAGATTTTCGCCAAATTTTTTTCCGCGCTTCAATTTTTCATGTTCTACCAGTTTGGCACAAAAATTTTGGCATTCCTTATTCGTTTTGCTCCTTTTCTAAAAGTACCATATTCTTAACTTTAGCCCATGGATGCACATTACTAAGCAATAGCCTTAGATCTAATTGGGAATCAGTCTTTTTATAATCTATATCCAGGCTTAGGCTTAGAATACGTGCATACATGTTGGTGCCAACCGGACAAAAAATCCTGAAAGTCGTTTGTTAACATAAGCTGAAGAATACCGACTTGAGCAGTTTGAAATCTATTCGACATAAGCAGCCTAATTTTATGAATAATAAGGTAGGACATAAGGATTTAGGATTGATTTTCAATCCATACTTACCTTCTAAAGTGCGGCAAACTAATGATTTGTTTTTCGATGTCTATTTATTTATAAATGTATTTCGTCCGCTGTCTTGTTCTGCTGCAGGCCTGATTACACTTTTATATAAATTCCGACCTTCATATAATATATTTTGTAAAGTAAATATAAATTTTCTATCTTTTCCCTTTTTAATAGCTTGTCTTCGACTATGTTGTTCTGTTCAGCTTACATAATTTGGTTCATTTAGCAAAATGAAAATCTCGAGCTTGTTCTTCTTTGTCACATTCTCTAATTTTCATGTTCCTTGTCATTTTCTATTGCACTATTTATTTTGAACGATAAAAACGCATGTCCCTCCTACATATGTCATTTTAGAATATTGTTTACTATTAATGCAGAGGATGTCTATACAAGGAGGTGGTTTTCGCGATTTAAAAGAAATTTTGGCTGCTGATGCGGATTTTTGTGATTCAACGTTTGTATCATATGAAATCCAGGAAAGAGCACACATGCTTTGTTCGAGATTTATTGGAGGCATCTGGAAATCCGTCCCAGTGAATGAAATTCAAATTACGCGAATGAAGTAAGATTTAGCTTACATGTGCTTTTCGTACCCTAAGAAAGTCTTTATTCTATTCATTTTATGCTTTAAATCTCTTTTACTTGGTTACTTACTTCGACTAATGTGTGTATACGGTATTTCTTGTGTCTTGTCCGTCAGAAAAACTTTTAATATCAACTTTACCTATAAAAAATTATGTAAAGCAGCAATGTGCATAGACAGAGACGATGGCTGTTTTCAGGAAGGTTGTATGTAGGCAAGGCACACCCGGGCAATGCCCCATGTCGTCCTCAACCGAGAACGGGTCTGATCAATCCTGCAACGAGTCAATGGAGCTCTGGATTGGGAACTTTGTTTCTTACATCGTTATAGGGCGAACCGTATGCAGGGAGGGTGGCCACCCCCTCAGCCCGAAAATTATTTTGGAATGCATGGAAAAAAAGAAAATTGGCACCTTTTTCATCAAGAAATCTCAAAATTTTTGGCACTCTGCGCCTTAGGATCGTTATTTTCCTTAATTTGGGCTCAAGCGTGGCCAAAAAATGTCATTTTCCGTAGCCTTTTGAGAGAAAATATTTTTTTGCGGAAAGTTTGAATTTTATGAGCTTAATGGATGGAGCATACTCGGAAAAGTCAGAAAATGCACTTTGTTTTGTCTACCGCCGAACAGATCCCGAAATATAGGGTCACCAATTTTCGGACCCTCTTAAAAAATTCTGCGTACGCCCCTGTAGAGATATAATATATTTTTTGTCAATAATATCAAAGTCTTTCGAAAAAAGCTAATGTATCAGTCTAAATACTGTGAAAATGATAAGATTAGGGCAGATGAAGATCATTTCCGAAGCACAGGACCTGAGTTTTCCCTTACAAAACATTTTTCAGCACAATAACAGTAAGTTATATATGCATTTAATGGAAATGCGGCAACCTTTCTGTGGAAATTGACTGACCAATCTGAGAATTGGATGCTGCAGCTGGTAAGACATTATTCTTACAGAGAATGGATGCAACATTCAACAAAGCTTATTAGACTTATTTCTCATGACCTTGACTGTATAAAATGAAAAAATAAATAAAAAAGCTTACTCCAGTCTAGTAAGGTTTTTTATTGTGCACGGCCCTCACTTGTAATTTTACAAAAGAAAGGGGTCAGCAGGGTAGGGGCATAGGTGCACAAGGTCAGGGTCAGTAGGGGGGGGTGAAATCAAAAAAATCCAAAACAGTACATTTAATATTCACAATTTTTTTGCTGTTTTAATGACCAAAATGGTCAGAATAGCCTATAAAACGCGTTTTCAAGGTAATATCGCATTTTAAAAGCATTTTTAGTCCATTCTGACTGCATTATATCACTTTTAAGACTAAAGAAATGCAAAAACTTATTAATTTTGGGCGCTTTTCTGAGTAAAAAGCACTAAAAAGTCGACCCCAAAAATGATGCAAAAAATGTTCCATCAGCTCAAAATTGCCGGGCAGTACCTGTCTGGCTGACCCTTCAGGGGGAGTAATACCCCCTCAAGTCCTCTATGTGCATGTATGGTTGGGGGCCAAATCCTAGAAATCCAACAAAGTAAATTTAGTGTTCAAGATTTTTTGTTATTTACATGATGAAAATGGTCAAAATGGCCTATGAAAGGATTTACGATGGTAATATTACATGTTTAAAGCATTTTTAGTCCATTCCGATTGCATTTTATCGCTTTTAATACTTAAAAAATATAGAAATTGATTAATTCGGTAGAAATTTTTGATGTTTTAGACAATTTCTACACAATTTTGGGCGCTTTTTGAGTGAAAAGTACATAAAATTATGAATCCGACCCAGAAAAATCTTGACATTATTACTGCTTTTGTCCTCAAAAATAATACAGAAAATGTTCCGTCAGCTCAGAATCGCCGGACAGTAGCTTTCTGCCTGACCCTTCAGGGGAAGGTAATAACACTCATCAGACGTGCACAGCATGGGAATTCTGGGCGGGGACGTAATTTTTGGATCCCTTTTTTGGCTCATAAAGAACGAATACACGTCTAAAACATCGGTTTTCGGCGTTTCTTACGATGCCCTTTTTTAGAGCATAAAGACATAAAAAATTAAAAAAATCAAACAAATTTGAATGTATTGAAGAAAATGCAGTCAGAAAAGAGTATGTATATAGCGCAAAGCGCCGAAAATGTGACTCTTTTGAGCAAAGAGATAACTACGAACGCTTGAAACAGCACCTTTTCTACGATTTTCAGGAAACTTCTCGAAATTTGGGAGAAGGGGGCTCAAAACTGTTCTGGGGGTTAAAACCCCTCCCCTCAAACCCTTTTCGCCCCCAAGATCATGTATGCCCCTCACTCCCCCCAATGTGCGCTAGTGGGAGTGGGCGGCACTATGAAATATACCGTGCTTTCACCATTGTTGCTTTTGTTCACAGAGGTGGCATGAGCAATATGTTGTTTCTATGCCAAATATTACCCGAGTCATTGAAAAAATTGGACTTGACGCGTGGAGGTCCAGATAAAAGTTTGTTGCGAGTCTATTTCAATCCAGAAACTGAAAGTCATTTGGTCGCTGAGAGCGTCATCTTTACGCTCTTATCTGAACGACAATTGGGTCCTCAACTATACGGCATCTTTAACGGCGGTCGGCTGGAGGAATACATAATCGTAATTATCATCCTATGTACATACATGTGCGCGGTCAAAAGTGCTGGGAGGGGTGTGATAATTTTTCTTCTAGGCGGGATAGTAAATCAGTACATACCTAATTTTGTCATTTATTGTCTAATTCTTATACTTAATTCATTGTATCTCATTATTCCCGAATTTTGTGCTTGAATTTGCATGAAAAATTATAATAAGGGCGATGAAATGACCTGCAACATCAAACATATAGGTACTAAATAATGGGAAAAGTGTCTTCTTGAAATAATTGAAGAGTTTACTGCCCGAAAAATAAGTATATTTATATTTAGCAGTCATTTGACGCTTTTTATAGTGCGAGCAAAAGGTTTAGGTCCAAAATGGCCTGAGGTGTACCCTCCATACCTTGCGCGCGCGCGCGCGCGCGCGCGCGCGCGCGTGTGTGTGTGTGTGTGTGTGTGTGTGTGTGTGTGTGTGTGTGTGTGTGTGAATGTATGTGTGTGTGTGTGTGTGAATGTATGTGTGTGTGTGTGTTTTCCTTTTTATTAGAGAAATTCGGTTCGCGTCATGAAGAGAAGGGGCGCTTAACAATAAAGTTAAGAGGGGTTAGTATAAAAATAAATAAACCTTACGAACAAACGTAATATACAGTAATACAAGAAACGCTGCAAGGGTTAGTATACGCACAGAATAGTCACTAAATAGGATTTTTTTAATTTCATTGAGCAACAAATCTTTAATTTTGCTCTAATATTACGATGAATGCGTTTACACCAGTGAAAATAATTCTTTATTATTGTAACAAAATATCTCCAAATATCAACTAATTTGTCATTTTTTTCTAAATTATTTCTTGTCACCCAAATACAAGTATGCGCTAATTGTATAAGGATATTTAAACATTTTTCTAATAATTTATCTGGTACGATGTACCAAAAAACTTTATTTTCCACACAAACTTATAAATTATTTCGCATCAGAACACCAGAAAATTTTTGTCAAAACATTTGAAGACGTTCGCAATCTTATAAAGCATGAACATTTGTTTTAGTAAAATTCCTCCTAATAAATAAACAATACTTACAAGAAGACGTAACATTTCTCCATCGACTTAATCGGTCACGAGTAGGGATCGACCGGAGCTCCGGCTCCGGCTCCGGCCTCCGGCTCCTCCGGCCATTTTTTGGTCCTCCGGCGGCCGGAGGTTCAAAAAAGGGGCTGGAGGCCGGAGGTTTTTTGAACCGAATCATTCAGTGCTTTAACGCTCTTCTTTTCTTTTGAAGCTTAGCACTCAGATTGCATATTTTGTGAATTTGTACAAACACAGGTTTAATAAGTGAAGCTGTGAATGTGAACACTAATGTGGCATTGTGAATGCACCATTGGTGAAATATTATATCATATATTTTGCTTAATAATGAACGAGAATATTATAGATTGCAAAGCGAGCCGAGTCCGCGTTAATTCAGCGCACAAATGGATATAAATCTCTTTCGAGTGACAAAATAACAAACTTGTTGCGACGTAGTCTGCTCACTTACTTTTTGAGCTATTACAGATTGTAGATATAAGTACATACAGACACATTGCTAAGCTCTGTATGCTATGTTCATTTGGGTACTTTTCGAGTATAAGTGCATCCAGACAATAAGGGCAAGCGAGAAAGCAGTGAGATTGGAGCTAAAAATAGAAATATGCTAATTAAATGATTTTTTCGATTACCCGAACCGCCGCTGCCAGACCAGTCATTTGAGAACATGTGTAATAGGTGAGGAGAGAACTAGTAGAACGTTATTGCATGTTAGTCTTCTTGATTTTCGCATAGCTCGATTAAATAGGTACATTATGGAATGAATAATAAATTTCATACGTTATGTAGTTTGCGTTGAAAATCAACCTGATTCACGGATATATCTGCATTTCGCACGTTTATCAATTTTCGGAAGTGGCTTGACTAGCAACAGATCACAGAACTAATTTAATTAATATGGTCGCAATATTTTAGTACATATAAATGCATGGCTAGACAATAAACATTCACTTCCACAGATCTTTTACTTATCCATAAGCAATGTATTTAAAAACCAATATACTGTACATCATATGAATTATATTTACGGCTTGTGAAAATTCTAGTTCACTGAAAATTCTAAGTTCACCTCCTGCCTCCGGCCTCCGGCTCCGGCTCCGGCCGGAGCCGGAGGTGACGACGGCCGGAGCTCCGGCTCCGGCCCGGAGGAAAAAATGGACCTCCGGTCGATCCCTAGTCACGAGTTTGAAATGCATATTTTAAAAACAAAAATGTATATCTTTAGCATATCCTTTAATTTCTCTCAGAAACTTCAGTCTAGAGTTAGAAACAAAATCAATTTAATATCCTAAAAAAATTATTCCATTTAATTAAAAGCTTTTTAATTGCTAAATCGAAAGATTTTTTAATAATATTTGAATACAGGAATTTTGTTGAAATTTTTTTTGGATCATAAACCGAACCTTATAAATTAAAACGATTCTGATTATATGCAAAATGATATTTTTCTTGCACGTATAAAAGTTCCTTAAGATAAGGCGTAAAATTTTTGAATTCCAAGCACATTGAATCCATTAATTTCAATTGTATGTATCTTAGCATATAATAATATATAATATATAATATAATAATATAATATTTGAAAAAGATACGTCTCATTGCGTCGACTTTTTTCTCTATATTTTCTATACCAATTCCTCCTGATTTCGCAGAATTTTGAATTTTTTAACATTTAATTTTTGGCTTACGTGCAGGGTACCATAAAAACTTTTGAACCGCTTTATTCGCTAATTTATTTATCTTATTTGGTGGTCTAATGAATGTTGCAATGTACACATTTTTGAAAAATAATATGTATAAATAAAATTTGCTTTAGACTCTAAAGAAAATTCACAATGCGGTGTTGACTTCATCAACTTATGCAAAATGCTTTCAACACTCTTGAAATTAGAATTTTCTGCGAAACCTGTCTTATTAAAAATTATTCCATAAATTTTAATTTCATCAACCAGATATTTTTTATAATCTTCAGAAACATTATGATTGTGTGTGTGTGTGTGTGTGTGTGTGTGTGTGTGTGTGTGTGTGTGTGTGTGTGTGTGTGTGTGTGTGTGTGTGTGTGTGTGTGTGTGTGTGTGTGTGTGTGTGTGTGTGTGTGTGTGTGTGTGTGTGTGTGTGTGTGTGTGTGTGAGTGAGTGAGTGAGTGAGTGAGTGAGTGAGTGAGTGAGTGAGTGAGTGAGTGTAATATAATGACTTTCTGCACAACCCCCATTTGCACGCATGCAAATAAAAATGCCAAATAATTTGCACGCTTAGCATTAAGGTAAGATTACTGCTTATGGAGGTTCATTTTTCTCCACATTCTTAAGTCTTTTAAATACATCAATTTCGCGCTATTTTTTGTAATTAATTTGAGTGAAAACTCATATAATTTATAAAGTTCGGCGTTTGAGGTTCGGCGTAGACTTTATTTGCACAACCGGTCTTTATTTGCACTGTGCAAAAAAAACCGTGGTATGTAGACTGGTAGGTATACTGTATGGAAGGTTAGGGAACACCTTAATATTTCATCTGAAAAAAGTGTTAAAAATGATTTTGAATGTCAAAACAATTTATGTGGACATTATGCTTTTTTGAATAGGTTCTGTACCTAAAATAGGGTATTTTTCGAAGGATAATATTTTGTTGGTTATGGTTATGAATCGGTGAAAAAGATTTATTCAGTAGAGGTTGCCTTGAAAATGAAATCAAAATGTTTTATACTATAAGAAAATTTTTGGCGGAAAATCATGGAACATTAACTTGCAATTATGTAACACAGAACGCAATTGAGCAGAAAACTCACTTTAGTATGCACCCTCTTATGCAGGCCTGTATCCAGGATTTATCCAAGGGGGAGACCTAATGTAATTGATTTATATACCGGAAGCTTCATTGCAGTGGCGGATTTAGGATTTTCCTAAGCGGAGCACCCCTCGTCTTCCAAAAACAATCAAAAATAGGTCCAAAATTTGCCCTTCATTAGCGAAATAGCTTTATTTCGGCGTTTTACGTTGTAAACTTTTATTTAAACACTTTTGACGTGATAACTTTCGAAAACTTTTGTGGAAAAATCAATAAATTTCTTTGGATTTAGCGAAAATCCGGCGCAAGCGTCGGAAAATTTGCAAAATTTAGGAGGAAGAACGTTCGCAAGCTTGATTTACTGCTCGATTTTCTGTATTTGTGGCAATTGACGCGAAACGTCGAAAATTTTTAAAAGTTGTGTTTGGAAGTGGAATAAACGTGTGCTAAAATAGCTATTTTTGCTCTTGAAAATGTTTTGAAACCTATCCCGCGAGCAGAAAATGGCTTCCAGACCGCCAAGGAAGTAAATTAATGTCATTGGTAGATATTATCTTGCGCGAAGCGCCGAAAAAATTTGAAAAATTATGATCGCTGATGACCAAAAATCGTTGCAAATTACACACCCATTCTTCATCTCGCCGACTATTCTTAGCCAATGGGATGGGCGGCCTATTGTGATCATAAAAATCAAATTTTTTGAAAAATTTCTCTCTGAATAATTTGTGAAAACAGTCATTGTTTTGGTCTCGCTTGAGGAAAATTATGGCGCGAAACGCCAAAAATTTGAAGATTTTTTAATAAAGAGATTAAATATTTGCATCTCAACGTGCATTATCTACGTACCAAACATTTAGTTTTCGGCTGGAACCTGAGCAAACCCTTTTAACTGACCCTTTGGATCTGGACAACCCTTTCAAGCTGGCAACCACTTTTTGGACTAGGACAACCACTTCCTGGGCGAAATAAACCACCTTTATGAGCTGCACAATCAACGGTTTTCATCGAAAGTTTGGACGGGACGAACCTCTAACCAATGCCCTGGTTGAGTAGTGTTGTTTTTTGGTTAAGACTTACGATTGGGGCTACATTGAAACAAAGTGGCTCAGCGTCGAAGGTTCGTTTTCTTTCTATCTTCCATTTTTTAATGAGGCTTAACACTAGCAGAAAAATCTTTGTATGCTTGGCAGACTTATGTATGTGATTTCTCAATCGATTCGCTGCTTCGTCTTTACAATCGTCGTCTTTTCTGATGACTACCTACTTATCTATAATGATATTTTTTTTAGTCACGTCCTCTGACGTGTATGGAAATACAACGCGAAGAGATATTTACGAAAATTGCCAAGAAAGTGGCTCGTATTCATCAGCTAAATGTGCCAATTAGTAAAGAGCCTACTTATTTGTGCGACGCATTAGAACGGTAAGGTCTGGCTCTGTACGTTGTATTAAAAAAACAAGGCTTATATAGTAGCTTATGTACCGTAAACGATGCAGTTGACTATCGGATCAAATCTGAGTCATATGTACATACGTGTATATGTAACAAAGAAAAATGCCCCAATGGAACAAAAAAGACGAATTACTTGGGATTACGGATAATTAAGGATGTAAAAAAGGGAACTAGGAAAAAGCTACCTGTGTATATATATGCCTAAAGTCGCAAAATGTGTTAAAAATCAGACTTTCTCTATCCAACGCAAAAAATCGAAGTATATTCTGCGGCCTGCTGATTGAAATAAAATAATGAAAAAACGATTGAAAATGCAGCAAGTTAGCTCTGCAGTAGCTGTGAGAAATTAGATGGAGTAAACTAGGAGCGACTTTGTAATCCAACTGAATGAAATAGCGAATATCGATGCATTCAATACAATCAAATAAATTGTTGGTTCAAAGCAGTAGGAGACGCGTAAGCTTACGTGAAGCAGACTACATGTAGATACGTTTGCATGCCCACAACGATTGCGTGCTTTAATCAATTGACGCCAGCTTTGCTTGCTATAATGCCCAGGATAACAAAATAAAACACCTTTACAATTGCAGTCAGTTTTCTATCAATCACGCTACAAAGCAAGTCAGCGTTGCAACTTGCAAGCAATTTAAAAAATAGTTATGTTAGATCATGCTAGAATATACTTCGATTTTTTGCTTTGCTTAGAGAAAGTCTGATTTTTAACAGATTTTGCGACTTTAGGCATATACATAAGTAGCTTTTCCATAGTCCCTCATTTGTACATCCTTAATAATCCGTAATTCCAAGTATATTCGTCCTTTTTCTTCCATCGGAACATTTTTCTCTGCTAGTGCCCTACTTTTAATTGTCATGATTTGAGTAAATCAGTCAATAAACGCATACGGTAACATGCCACAATAATGACAGCATTCCAAGAACACGGAAAACTACTATACGTTCTGAACACCATCATTATCTTTTTTCAAACAAGACAACCGTACCTTATTTAAACAGACTAAATGTTTTCAGCATGAACTGTACGCAACTATGAATTAGGTGCAAATAATACTTACGCTCAGATTCGTAATCCTGACTGCAGCGCTCAGAAAGTAAAGTTAATTTCCAGTGTAAACTTTACACAGCTACTGGGCGTAAAGAAATGATAGTTAGATTCGTAATCCTGACCATTTGGAACATATGTATTTAAAAAAATTCATGTTTTGCAACGCTCTCACAGTGAATTAAATTTGTGTAAACTTTACACATTAACAATAAATGAATATTGCAAACGTTACACAACTACTGGTTGTACAGAAAAGAAACAGTGAGATTCGTGATTTTAACTTTACATAGAATATTTTAAGAAAAATCAAGCTTCCACAAGGCTCTTTGCATTGAAAACTTTACACAACTACTGAGTATAAAGAAGATCTTAGCTGGATTCATAATCCTGATAATACTCTGAAATTACGATCAACATTTATGAAAAAATTAAGTCTCCGCCATGGCCTGAAGACAGGTGAATATTAGATGTAAACCACTTTACACGACTATTGAGTGTAAACAAATGCGCCCAACTTTCGTATCACGTTTGATTTCTGGTACATTTTTTGACTTGAGATCATGTCCAGACTCATAAGCGGAGAACTTGGTAAAAAAATAGACTGAAACACGTTCAACAGCCCCCAATTTTTAACTTTACACCTTCCGAAAAATTTAAATATTGATGTAAATAAACGATATTTGCTGTGCTTACTTGCTTAATCCGATTTGCAGGCAGGATTGCCTATTCGGGACATCATGATTGACACAGTCGTTGGACAATGTTCTTCCATTGCAGTCTGTCTGAGGCTAGCATGGTCAGATGTTTGATCCAGCTTTTGTTGTATTCTTTTCGACTCAGGTTGAACGGTTTCAGGATAATCTCTTCGGCTTCTTTATGCAGTAATTGGTGCATTGTTTGTCTTACACCTCCTTTTGGTCTTTTCCATGTTGCATGATTTGTACTTATGAATGTTAAAGCTGGCAGACGTTCTTCTGGCATCCTTAGGACATGTCCGAACC
This sequence comes from Mermis nigrescens, assembly GCA_036768485.1. Classification (NCBI taxonomy): domain Eukaryota; kingdom Metazoa; phylum Nematoda; class Enoplea; order Mermithida; family Mermithidae; genus Mermis; species Mermis nigrescens. The sequence goes on along the minus strand of JAVLUZ010000157.1, from coordinate 1,884,034 downwards.
ATTTTAAGCACCGGCATTTTATGGTTTTTGATATGCTTGGAATTTTTGCCTGTTCAAGGATTACTTTGTTCTTAATAAGCATTGGTAAATGAATTCCAAGGATACGTCTAAGGCATCTGTAGTCGAATGTTTCAAGTCTTTTTGTGTCTTCGACTCTTACTGGCCATGTCTCTGGTCCATATAGCAGGGTGACTCTAACTGTTGCACAATATATGTAGATCTTTGTTTGATGCCGTATGTCCTTTCTTTTCCAAGAGCTTCGTAGCACACTAAAAATATTTGCAGCCTTCCTGACTCTAGCTATTGTTTCTTCGGGAGCTCCTCCTGTTGTTGTTATTTGAGATCCTAGGTAAGTGAAGGAAGTGACTAACTCTATACTTTCATCACCTAATTTTAGTGCATGGTCAGGGCTACCAGATGTCAAATACTTGGTCTTTGCAGGATTTATTTTTAGTCCGATGCTTGCAGCTTCTCTTTGGATAGTATTCAGCATGGATTGTAGATCGGCTTGTGATTCTGCTTGAAAAGCAATATCATCAGCAAAAGTAAGATCTGATAACCTTTTGCCTGAAGGATGCAAAATAATACCATACGGTGACTCTGTGAAAGCTCTTACTAGAATATGATCTAGACAATAATTGAATAGAAGTGGGGGAAAGAATTCCTCCTTGTCTGACCCTAGTTGAAACTTCAAATTCATCACTAAAGCTTCCATATGCACGGACTTTGCATGTTGTCCTTTTATAAAGGGCAGCTATAAGCCGGCATAACTTTGGTGGAACTCCATCAGATTCGAGTTGGGACCATATACTAGATCGGTCTATGCTGTCAAATGCGGCTGTGAAGTCAATGAAGGCAACATGTGATTCCTGACGATATTCATGCCTAAGTTCCAATAACTGACGCAGAGAAAAATCTGGTCAATACAACCTCTTCCTGGTCTGAATCCGGCCTGATTTTCTCTAGTTCTCATGTCCCTTTCGGTAATAAGCCTGTTGAGTAGGATTCGTTCCATGATTTTATAGGCAATGTTTAACAGGGAAATACCTCTGTAGTTTTTACATTTTATCCTATCGCCTTTCTTATGTATTGGTATTAATATTGCCGTTTCCCAATCAGATGGTATGCTCTCTGTTGTCCAGATACATTTGAAGAGTTGTTCAAGGTAAGGCACTAGTATTTCATGGCAACATTTATAGATTTATGGATTGATACCATCGGTACCTGGGGCTTTTCCACTTCAAAGACTTTTAATTACCTTGATAATTTCCATCTGATTTGGTGGTCCTTCTTGAACATTATACGTTGTCGGTGCTGGCAATACAATGTGATGTTGAATAGCAGGAAGAGGTGCATTGTTGAGCAACTCCAGAGAATGTTGAACCCATTGATTGAGCTTTGCGCTTTTATTGCAAATTAAATTACCACTTCCGTCAGAGATTACATCACTGATTGGTTGAGTGTATTTTCTCGCAAGGTCCTTCATCAACTGGAATAGCTTCTTGGAATCACCTGTATCTCTAGCTCTTTTAAGTTCTAAAGCTTTCTGATTCCAATAGACCTCTTTATCCTTGCGTGCCTGTTGTTTAATTTTTCTAGCAAGTACTTTTGCCTGCAGCATGATTTCGATTGGTCACTGCAAGCTTACGCTCATTAGAGAGATTGATGGTATCTGCGCTGATCCAGTCATTACGGGCAGGTTTCTTGTAGCCAATGTCGTTTTTTTGCAGCCTCAAATACAGCTTTCTTTATTTTCGACCAGTAGTTCTCGGGAGAGTCTTGTACTTGGGCTAAGTTCCCTTTATCAAGGTTAAATGAGCATGATCTTTTGAATTTTTCCATTATCATGGGGCATTTTAGTTGGGCAACATCAAAGCGTTGTACAGTTTATGCTTTTTTAAGGAAAACCGGTTTAAGGTTTACCTCTGAAACAACCATGGCGTGGTCAGTGACCACGTTTAATCCCCAGAAAGCTCGGCTATCAGTGACTGAATTCCTATATTTCTGCTTGATTAGGATGTAATCGATTTGGTTTCGTGTTTAAGCATCAGGGCTGATCCAGGTCTGCAAGTGTCTCAGTTTATGACTAAAGAATGTATTTGTAATCATTAAACTGTATGTTGTGGCCAGGTTTAACAGAAGTGAACCATTTCTGCATTTACGACTGACAGAATAATGACCAACAACATTTCTATTTGAACTCGGACCGAGCTGTGCATTGAAATCTCCTGCTAATACGAGGTATTCTTTTACTTTAACTTTACATATTTCATCTTTGAGCTGTGAATAGAAGGCTTCAGCATCATTGTCTATAGCAGTATTTGTTGGAGCATATGCTGCAATAACTGTTGTAAACATTTTATTGCTGTAAAGCCGCATCACTGCAAGGCGTTCACTTATTGGGTTCCAGCTCTGTACAGTGTCTTGCATTTGACGTGACAAAGCGATGCTAACACTATGTTGTCCAGTACCAGCTGGTCCACTATAATACATTTTAAAGCTATCCTCGGTTGAGGGAACCTTTAATACAGTTGTTCCATTATTTGGTAGTCGTGTTTCAGCCAGACAGCATACGTCAGCCTTTCTATCATATAAGGTATTTGCCAGTAGTGATTGCTGGCCTGTTTGAAGCAGGGTACGCACATTAAGTGTGCTGTACCTTATTGGCCCTTGAAAGGGCCGTTGGGATTTTAAGCTTAGTAAAGCTATGTTTGGCACTTTTTACAACCTGATATAACTTTGCGTCGCCTACCGGGTACGCCGTAGCATTTCGACTGCGAAGATTGTATTGTGCCATTTCATGATGTTTTTCAGCTTGAATACCACAAGGGCTCGCCACACCCAAGGGTCCACCAGTGGTCCGCGATGTCCGAAGACACTACTCCATTAGCCATAATAGCATAAATGCTTTCTGGTATGGAGCTTTCCCCTATCCGCCACCCAGGGGATGCGCCGCTCAGCTCTGATGGAACATTTGCTGTGATGTATACTTCTTTGAAAATACTTTATTTTTATTCTGTTCGACTTATCCCGACTTCTAAACGGAGAAAGTGGTCAACAAAAAAGGGCCAAAAACGTATTTTTCCACCATCCACCACATTGTAAACCTTACAAATCTGAAGCTTAATCCCCATCGAGTGTAAATAAATTTGGTTTGGGCCAGTTTGTAGGCTTCGAATCGTAGTACGTTTATGTGTGGAAAACTTCTGTTCCGCAAAATATTTGAGATATTTACAAATCAAAATAGGAAAGAAAACGTGTTTTTTCGCTCAATGTTACACCCCTGATTTCGAACTTTACACCCTCATAAATAACTCAATATTGTATTTTTTAAATCTAGTTTGCTGCGACGTATATCCCTTGAAACGTACTTTATTTTTACTTTATCCAACTTGTCCCGACTTATAATCGGAGATGTTGGAGGGGAAATCTTAAATAAAATCTGTTTTTTACATTATCCACTAGAGTGTGAAGTTTAAAGCCCTGGAACTAACTCGTATTGAGTGCTAAAAAGTTTGCTGGTAAGCAAAAAGTAGCCCTTAAGCTGTAGTACATTTCTACCGGAAAAATTTCTTGGGACTCATAACCGGAGTTGTTGGCAGACATAAACAAGTCGACAACTCGACCGAAATGTCTTTTTTCACTCCCAGATTTTCACACTCTTTACGCTGCCATTCGAGAACTAACGCGAAATTTAAAAAACAAAAAAGTGTCATCTGGAGCATTTCCTCCTCTACGATTCAAAACCATTAAATTGTTTGAGGCATTAATGCTGAGTTGTTCCCAAGCCACGGATAAAAGCCGTCTAAAATTGCTGTGTCTTATAGCATTATTCAAAAACTTTACACGTCCTTTACACAGTCGGTATTGAGTGTAAAAAACAAAAAACACCTGCAGCGAATTTTGTATTATCTTTCTTTAAAATAAACCGCACCTTATACATGTGTCCCGATATAGCTGTAGGGAAGTAGACATATTTTTGGGGGTACCCAGGTATATTATAAGTAAGCGCTAACACGCTACCTTGTATGATGAGAGTTGAGGAGTGAGGGACTCCAGGTTGAACGACTTGATTTTCCATGAAGAAATAATAAAATAAATTGAAGATGATAATGGGGAATATTGATGTTTAAATTTGTTTGATATCGTTTGATGTCAATTGTATTTCCTCGGAATATAAACCATATTAAAAGGTATTGATTAAACGTTTGGCGATTATCTAGAAATCGTCTAAATTCTCACTATCTTTTGAAGTGTTTGAACAATCCATTACACTTAAATTAACATCACTTAGGTTAGAAAAGAAATGCACATCCGCTTAGTTACATAGCTTATTTAAATTTATGGTACGGGAAGCTAGGGGCAGGAGAATAGGGTCATGGTTCTTGAATGTCCGAAGCGAGATTAATCTTACGTCATTTTATTAGTTTTTATTTGCATGACTACATATATAGTAATTATACATCTTCTGTCTACATCCAAGGATTTACTTCAGGTTTGAAAATTTTGCTTTAATATTGTCTTATTACTTTAAAGCAAAGTTGTTTTTTGGAAATCTGTATAAAATTAAATTGGCAGAGCAGCAATGTAAATAGAGGAGCTTTCAAATGAGTCAAGTAATAAAAATTAACGTTGTTACCGAGTTTGTATTTTTTCCTTTACTTAAGTTATTGATCTAAAGTAAAGCACCGCTTCTTATTATGTTTAATTTTGAATTGTATTTCTGCTTAATTTTTTGAAAGTCAGGTATTCATTCCAGTGTCTTATCTATAAATTAGGATATTGATAACCCTTTTGCTGAATGAAGCCCTAGAGCCTTCTAATATTTTCGATGCTCTAAGCGCATGATCCTGTCCATTCTGTTACTCAGCCCTCTTTTTACTTCTTACTGTATGCATGTGTTTTGTATTCTGTCCACCAGTTTTCTTATAATATAATATTTTTTCTTAAATATCATTTTTATCCTTCGAAATCGCGATTTTAAAATAAACTCCTCGCTAGAAAATAATCGAGACTATAGATTAGCAAGGGAAATTCGTTAGAGGTGATGAAATCCAGGAATGGTCATACATTTTTGCAGTAAATTGTCGCCACGGATATGTTTTTACCACTTAAAATGTTACAAAATTTCCTCCGCCTCTTTAAATGCTACTTTTAGTATGCGAAAATATTTAAATTAAATTTCGAAATACCTTGTACCTATCGAATAGAATGAATTTTTTACTTTTTTTGCGCGAGTTACGCAACAAGTGCTAAAATTAGTTGTTAATACACGTAAATCTTTGTAAAAAATTTAAATTCTTGTGCTAATCTGACCAATTTAATCCAAAATTTGGGTAGGTGAGCTGAATTTTTTCATACTAAATTGAAAAGTTATCATGTAATCAATGCCTCGCGTTTTCCCTAAATCGTCCGACACCTCATATTTCCGACTTCTAGCCATGGGTAATAATACTTCTATGCCTGTGTGATGGAGACCATTCCTTCTGTCTTTTATGATTCCAACAAAACTTTCTGCTCTAAATTCTAAAAGTCTTTGAACGACAGCTGGCTTAAACACCTCATTGAAATCGCTGGCTGTGTCCGACCGTACAAGATACCATTGCCAGACGGTCGAGAATGCATTATTACCAAGCAGATATTACTCTGGGAAATTGAAATGATGAGGTTACTTTTCGAATGTTGTGGCGCTTAGCTAATAACTATAGTTAGCGACTTAAAAACTTTCTACTAACCTTATAGCGTTTTGGCTTTGCTGATAGCTTTTTAATAGCTCTTTTGTAGTTTCAGTTAGTTAAGTTCAGAAAAGTTACTTGCTACTAAGATTACTCAATTAATGCAGTTGCGTAAAAACTTAATTATACATTAATTGTTTCCGAAAGTTCGAAGCAATCAATAATGACGCTCTACGTGGCAAACAAAAGTTTTTCCTATGCTCATTGAATACTGATTAGAATGCCTATGTTCGTCAGCCCTGTGCCATTAGCCTTCTTATTATGTTTTTTTGCCTTGCAAGCTTCGTATGCTGTTGGTACTTTTTTGGCCAGCTTTGCTTATTTGCCAAGGGAGTCTAATCGCGCTTACAGATAAGAAGTTCGTTGTGCAGTGCATCCGATTTGCTTTTTAGGGTAGGCTTAATAATTATTATTGTTCGACTGCGATTGCGTAAAATTTTAGAAATGCATTTAGACTTGCGTCTACTAAGTGAGCTTTGAAATATATTTTTTAATGCCTATTCATAATCCCTTCAATGTTTTGTTTATATTACGATTAATGCCTACCTTTGCAATCTATCTAACTATTGGTAGTTTTATGTCCGGGTAAATAAAATTGGTTTAGCTAATTAACAAGAACTTGAAGGTAGCTTAATGCTTTGTAAAAGACGATACTGCTGCAAAAAACAAAGGTATAGCTTTAAAATAATCGTTTTCGAGCATTTGTGACAAATATACATATAGCTTTTTTAACTTGTAAACATAACTTTGTAGCCTTTTTGGACTAAAAATAGCTATTTAGCCCTTATTTGAAGTCTGGGAAAATAGTTTATAAATCCTTTAGAGACTCAGAAAAAAGAACGATATGGCGTTTCTGAACTCACACGATATGTTTCTGATTATTAAAAAAGACTATATAACTAGTTTTCTGACCCCGAAAAGGCTATATAGCAATGTTTTATCGGCTAAAATAGCTATATAGCCAGACATGCACAGCATTTGAATTCTAGGGATTGGGGGTTTGAAATTATAACATGTCTTTTCTCGGGCCTAAAATGGTGGGTACGCGTCAAAAACATCATTTTTCGGAATGGGACAAAAAGTATTTAAAAATGCACTTTTTCACATTGAAACATGCTATATAGGATGTTTTAGCCATTTTTCATATTTGTTCAGCAAAAAAGGCTAGACTCTAAATTTAGTGGTCCTAAATTTTGGGATTTCACCCCTACCCCCTGAACTTTCGACCTTGGGAAACTATGGTGCCCAGGACATCACTAGTATGAGCTATCAGTTTCTTACAGTTTAAGGGGTTATACCCCCTGTCACCTCTCCCCATGCCCATGTATGCTTGTCAAGTCACGTAGCATACGCATTTTTCGTCCTTTGGCAAGTTTTGGTGCACTTGGGGCATAGATGTAATAAGAAGTATTTACATTTCTTCCCATTCCATGTCGGCCGCTTCGTATCACCCAAAATTAAGTAGATTATATGTTTCCTTTTTTCGTACCTACTGAGGTATTATTTAGCCGTACACAATACATGCAGTCCTGTATTTAGGATTTTATTTCAGTGAGGGATCACCAAAATTTTTGAAATTTATATAATGCATTCATAAACGATTTTACATGATAAAACGGAATAATTCGACATATTTTACGTTTTTGGATCACTTATGTATAAAAATTAAGGGATTGGACAAACATTTTGGAATTTTTGTTCTGTTGAACTCAATTCCGCATCTTTTTTGGGGGACAAACAATGCAAAAACGTGCATATAAAAAACGTAAGAATATTCAGATTTTTTTGTTTCTTTGAACTCAATTTCGCAAGTTCATTAAATATAAACAATGCAGTAATTATATATTTTAAAATTATTTTTATCTTAAAATTAATTTTTTCCGCAAAAATTTTGGTATTTCTATTGTTCTAAACTCACTTTTGCAGCTTTTTTAAGGACGCAGTAAAAACGTACATATAAAAAAGCGCCGAAAAATCTCGATATTTTTATCCTTTTAAGCTCATGTCTAAATTTAAACAATGCATTAATCATGTATATGTGGCGCAAAGCGCTATTTAAGCTCAATTATGTACCTTTCTGAAAATAGACAATGCAAGAATTACATCTGGCGCGATGCGCCGGAATTTTTTAAACGTTCTTATCCATTTATTTATATTTTTACTTTTATCATTTTGAGCTGAATTTTTCACATTTCTAAAGATGAGAAATAGCGAAAATTTCACCTGGCCAAAAATTTTATCCGAAAAAATCAAGTAGGTATTAGATAGGTAGTCCTTTTTGATTAAACTGATGGCGCGAAGCTGAAAATTCGAGTATTTTCACACTGGTAAACGTCTAAAATCTAGAGTTTCTGAGCTAAAAATTCTTGAAAAATTTCAGGGGGAATTTCCCTTTCACCTTATTTCTGGATACGGACCTGCATAAATGTATTAGATCAAAATTTGATTATTCGGCTATTTACGGGGCTTAAAGACCTTTTCTTTTGACTGAAAATGCACCCTAAATTGCCTTAAATCGCAAGTTTATGCGCATGTCGATAAAAGGGTGAAAATCTCAACTTTTGGGGATAAGGGAGAGCTCTTGGCGGCTGATCCCTCCCCTCTTACATGTGCATTTTTAGCTTTCGTATGCTCTTTTCCATTTGTATGATAAATTGGGTCTTTTTCAACTTGTCCTTAGAAAACAGGAGTTTTCAATTAATGAAGCATGAACTTGAAAAAAGCATAAATTACATACAAATATGAATATTGATTTATCAGTAGCAATTTTCGCAGCAAGAAGTAGAGTTATGCACATAATTAGCTACTAGAGATAAGTTTCCTTCATGGAAGTGTAATGTCTAGGCCCATATTGATACGTTTTAATGGCAACATAGGAAATCTTATATTCTATTGATTTATTAAGTGATTTATTTCTTATTTTCTATGCAACCTCCGAGCCAATAAACAATTAACTTATCTACTTTATGAAGTGCACTCTATTTACACTTCAGGCGAGCGATGAATCGTTCTGAATCACCGATAGTATTTTGCCACAATGATCTACAAGAAGGTGAATTACATTGTGATGATGAGCTTATCAAATTGAGGAATAAAAAATTAAATTAATATTAAAGAATGAATATTCGGTATTCTTTAATTTCCAATGGCTTTAATTTTAAATAGGTATTTTAAATGGTTCCAGGGAACGAATTCACTCTTATAGTGGTTGATTCTGCTAATTTAATTCAGTGAATGCAAATGTTTTAGATGACCTGAATGATCGCATTGTTTTAATTCTTTATTATTGCATTTAAAAAAGACCTACACTTTATTTCTAGCCTGTATCAAGTTAAATCAAAATACCAAATCCAAACCGGCCACTATGCTTATATACAGATATTTTTTGTACGCGATAAACATTTTTAGGCTCGTACAAATATTTTTGGAGCATCTTTGTAAAATGTATAATGACATTTTTGGGCAAAGCGATAATAATTTTACTATTTTTTTGCGAATTTCTCAGCTAAATTTTGAAAGTTTTTAGCGCTTTGCCCTGAATATTGTCATTACGGCCTTTTTAGCTGCAAAAGAGTGCACTAAACACTCCAAAATCAATCTTTGTGCGATTCCAGCTCCTTTGTGTATTTACATACATATCAAACATATTTTGCATTTATCTCATCTGTTTTTCAAAGACTGCATGCAGAAAATAATTATTATTTGACAACTTATTACTGTTTTTTGCTGTCTGAAGATAAAACTAACTTCTTCCTGTTTATGTTGCGTTGAAATCGTATACGCGATGGCGTTTATTATGAGATTCAATCAACATATAGCAATCGCAGTATCATTTCTGATTCTGTAATACAAATTATTTGAGTTCTCTAAATGCCATTTGATGTGTGAATTTAGCTCAAAATTTATGAAAATTTCGGCGCTCAGCGCCGGACTAATACTATCTCCTGAATTTAGGACCTAGTGACATATTTTGGACCGCAAGTGGATTGCAGACTATTGGCTGGTAATAATGTAAAAAACGTGCATGTTTGTAGTATACCTAACTCATATATCGTATGAAAAAACTTTGCGCTCATGCAAATACATTGGAGATCTTTGTACATCCGAAATTAGGCTCTTACAAAAAGTATTGCTTGTATAATTTGCACTATGTTTTATTCAATCATCTGGGAGAAATTTTGAGAATATTATTCGTCGAATTTGTTGGGTAGGTATTAGGGATGTGCCGGTTAACCGGAACCGGAACCGGCTGGAACCGACCATTTTTTGGAACCGGAACCGAGAACCGATTTTTTGATATTCTAAGAACTGGAACCGATTTTTTGATCTTCTAAGAACCGGAACTGGAACCGATCTTTTTTGGAGTCGGTTATCGGTTTTTTAAAATTAGAGTTAAAAATCGAACTTCCTGAAGCAGCAATTCAACCTATTATTACCCAAAAGTTTACAGACTAAAACTTAGTATTGTTCCAGGTAAATTATATTTCAAAAATAACAGTCGTTCTGCTTTTTCGCCATGTAGCCTGTTTCTGAGAGGGTCGTAAATGATTTCAGTGCAACTGGACAGCTTTTCCGATGGAACGCTTGTAGCTGGCGCTGCAAGTAGGATTGAATCTAAGGGGGCGGGGGGCCACTCTCCATTTGCCAAAAATATTTGGCGAGATAAAGAATGGATATACAATTTGCAATTATTTTTTGGCCCTCAGTGAACATAATTTCTCAAATTTTTTCGGCGCTACACGCCGGATGATACCTATTAATGACATTTATTTACTTTCTTGGCCACCTGGAAGCCATTTTCTGTTCATGTAGGTTTCAAAACAATTTTAGCAGCAGAAACAGCTATTTTGCATAGTTTTCTTCTATTTTTAATTAAAAATTCCGATGTTTCGCATCAAATGCTATAAATACAGTAAATCAAGCTGTAAATCATGCTTCTTGACGTCTATCCGTCTTAATCTCACAAAATTTCCGGCTCTTCGCGCCACGGTTTTTTTGTATTCGGCAAAGATTTTTCCCGATGTGCAAAGACTTTTCGGGACCGTCTTTGTATATACATGTACGAAGATTTTTGGAGAGACAAAAATTACTAAAAAGGTCTAAAATTCGCAGAAATTTACGGCGCTTCGCGTCAAAATGACTGATTGTGTGCTCTATTTATCTTTATAATGGCAGAAACTGCATTGCGAAAGAAAAATGTCAAATTTTCAGGCGCTTCGCGCGATTTTTGCCCTTGGAGACCCATAAATTAGCTGAAATACACTACCAAAAGTCGAACAACTCTGTTTTTACCACACTAAAATCGCTACTGTATCATATTATAGTACCTAAAAATTTGTGTCTACACAATGTACAAAGACTTTTGGGGATCATCTTTGAACATGTCAAACGGACCTTGTACAAAAAAACTGCTTCGCGCCAGAATAGTGATTTTTAGCACAAAATTGTCGAGAATTTTAAAATTTTAAGAAAAAATATTGCGTCAAAAGTGATTTAATGTTAAAGTATACATTGTAAAACGCCGAAAAAACGCTGTTTCGCGCGTTAAGGGCAAATTTCTGGACCTATTTTCGACTGTTTTTAGAAAAGTTGGGATACTGCCCTCTTAGGAAAATCCTAGATCCGCCACTGGCTGCAAGATACTGCTTAGCTATAAACGCGAGAATCGGCAAATTCATCGACTTCTCTTTCCACCATTGCAGCAGATCTTCGTCATGAATTAAGCATTTCGATTTCGTATAAGCCTCCAATTATGAATCACATAGATAGTATTCAGTGATTTATAAGTAAATTGTCAACTAGACGTAAAACTTATTTGAACGTGCAGTTGCCAGATAGAAATGACTTCCTGAATAATTTATCTTTCGATTACGTCGTCACATGTTCCGGTGAAGTCAAGCTATCAAGAGCGTACATACTTTAACACAGGAACCGAGAACCGGAACCGACGGTTCTCTAGTTGAAGAACCGGAACCGACGGTTCCAACTTACGCAAGAACCGGAACCGGAACCGAAATTCTTGTTTTCCAAGAACCGGAACCGATTTTTCTGAAAAACCTGCAATCGGAACATCCCTAGTAGGTAGTTAGGTTGGTACATATGTATGTACTTACGAGAAATTTGATTTCTGTAGTATTAGGCCAGGGTACGTTGTTCTCGTTACATTGTAATGATATAGAAAGTAGGCTTTTGTACTCATACTGAATTATATAGTGTTCAATGTCTCGTGTAATTCTTAAGGAAATATTCTGTTGCCAAGAGAAGACTCTACGAAAGATTTGGTTATAATCGATTTTGAGTACGCAAGCTATAATTATCGGTTAGTCGCATCCGTACGCTTTTTGTGTTTAAATTTCTCCGGTATTCCATGCACGTTCGAGTAGGCTATAGTTAAAAACTGCACATGTAGTAGATTATGCACGTTCATACGTGCACGCTGAAGTATGAGAGAGGTTTTCATTATGAGGCCATTGGCCGACCTACTCACCTATGTTCCCAATAATCAGCAAATTTTGCATGGTTCGTTCGGAACATTTGCCTTTCTGCCTTTCTCAATTACGACTAGGTACTATTAGTTTGCTTTAACTGGAATGAGATGACTTTAGGCGTTTAATAATGAAATCCATCATAAACTTAATTCATAGCAATCGTCCATTTCTTATAAGTCTTTTTAAATTTGGGAAAAAAGGTATACCTGTTTTATCTGTTCTATCCGTCGTCATTCTGATACTTTATTTGAAAATAGTTACGCGTGCTAAATTATGTAAGTGGGAATTTTTAACATTTTCAGTTTTCATTAAAGTCAGTCCTTTTTTACCTAACTCAAAATTATAGCCTTTATTGTGTGAAATACAGTAAATGTTTACAAAAACATGTGTATCTTCCATACATGCGCTTAGGGTGAGGAGTCAGCCAGACAGATACTAGTTATCCGGCGATTTTGAGCCAACGGAACGGATTTCGCACCATTTTTGAGGTCAAAATCATTACAAACATCAAAAATTGTCCGGTGCTTCGCGTCGGATCAATACTTTTATGTACTTTTTACTCAAAAAACGCCTAGAATCGATCAATTTCTGCGTTTTTTTAATGTTAAAAGTGATATAATGTTGTCAAAATGAAGTAAAAATGCTATAAAAATACTACGATATTATGTACCTTGAAAAACGTTTTATAGGCTATTTTGACCATTTTGGTCGTTTAAACAGCAAAAAAATTGTGAACGTTAAATTTACTGTTTTGTATTTCTGGAATTTCACCTCTGCCGACCCTGACCTTGTGCACCTATTTGAAAAAAATCAATTGAATCGAATTGAATTGCGCCCCTAGTATGTATTTTTAATTAGAAAATTGTATGAATGCTAAAATAGCCCTCAGACTGACTTACTTTTGCAAAAACATTGTTTTTCGATCGTTTTCTTCTTTGTTTTTACCTGATTTTCCAAAGAAAAAGTTCCCCTTCGCTCTTTCTGAATATGTATAAATCCCCACGTGCATGTTTGGTTCACTCGGAATGAATGAAAATTACTTCGCAAGTTTTTTCTCGCTACATACCTTATTTTCCGTTTCGTAGGTATGTACTTATCGTGTTTCTACTATGTTGCGCATTAGCTTCTTTGTTTTTGCTTTTAATTTGCTTTTGTGTAGGGCGTTTGATTTCGCGAATCATTTCTGTGAATGGGCCATCACATATGGTTTGGAGGAGTCGCCACACTTTTCCATTGAATGGGATAATTTTCCCACTGTTGATCAGCAGTTGAGATTCATTAAGGTTTACATCGATGAAGTGGAAGAAATTCAGAGTCCTACACAAACGGTCAGTAAGTAGTCTAAAGTTTTGAGATTTTGAGCAATTTAATTGGCCTGAAAGCTAGTCGAATGCATTGTTCACAATATGCGCTTCGCTTGCCTGAATTTAATGCGTTTAAAATCTGCATTTATGTATCTCCTGCTCACATCATGCATGCACATAGGAGAGGGTGAGAGGGTTCCCCCACCGAAGGGTCAGCCGGACAGGTACTATCCTGCGATTTTTGAGCTGATGGGACGTTTTTTACATCATTTTTGAGGTCAAGAGCAGTGAAAATGTAAAAAATTTTCCGTTGTATTTTTTATGTACTTTTTACTGAGAAAGCGTCCAAACTGATCAATTTTTGCATTGTTTAGTGTTAAAAGTGATATAATGCAGTTAAAATGGATTAAAAATGCTTTAAAAGTGCGATATTACCACGAAAAAAAGTTTTATAGGCTATTTTGATTGTTTGACAGCAAAAATATCGTGAAGGTTAGATTTACTGTTTTGTATTTTTGGGATTTCACTCTGTGTTTCTTTTTATACTCGGCAAAGATTTTTCCCGATGTACAAAGACTTTCCGGGACCGTCTTTGTACATGTACAAAGATTTTTGGGAGGATAAAAATTGCCAAAAAGGTCTGAAATTCGCAAAATTTTCGGCGCTTCGCGCCGAAATGAGTAATTATGTGTTCTATATATCGTTATAATGGCAGAAATTGCATTTCAAAAGGAATAATGTCAAATTTTTCGGCGCTTCGCGCCATTTTAAGACGCTTCTTAGTGATTTTTGCTCTAAGAGTCCCAGAAATTAGCTAAAATGATTACCAAAAGTCGAACAACTCTGTTTTTACCACAATAAAATCGCTACTGTACAATATTACAGTACTCAAAAATCTGTGTGTGCAAAATGTACCAAGATTCTTTGGATGACAAAAACTGTAAAAAGGTGTTAAATTCCCAGAAATTTTCGGCGCTTCGCGCCGAAATGAGTAATTGTTTGTCCTATATATCTTTTAAATGGCAGAATTTGCATTCAGAATGGAAAAATGTCAAGTTTTTCGGCGTTTCGCGCCTTTTTGATACAATTTTTAGTAATTTTTGGTGTCAGAAACCCAGTAATTAGCTAAAATACACTACCAAAGATCGAAAACCCTGTTTTACCACACTAAAATCGCTACTGTACTATATTATAGTACACAAAAATTTGCATGTACAAAATGAACAAAGACTTTTGGGGACTATCTTTGTACATGTACAAACGGACTCTGTACAAAAAAAGACTGATTTCACCCCCCCCTTCGCCGACCCTGACCTTGTGCAGCTATGGCTCACGTATTTATAATTTCAATTTGAGTTTGGGGGAGAGGTCAAAATTTGTAGGTATCACATTATAAATTTAGAGCTCGTGATTTCAATCTCCTTCTTTAGGCGTACGTGAGCCAAAACTTCGAAAGCCCACTCCCAACTTTGATATGAAACTGTTCCGCAACCGATCAATGAATTATTCTAGGCTTACCTGAAAAGTGTAAAAAATATTTTGCAATAAGTGAGGCTTCTGATGTTTCTCGTGTTAATCTTCCTGCAATATTAAATTGAAATGCTTCAAAAGCGACTCGATTCAGTGCAGTAAGCTCAAGCATTTTATTATCCGACGCGAATTAAGTATTCAGAGCGGAGCCAAAAAGGTTTGCGCCGTAAATATGAATAATTTCTGTCTTTTTTGATCTTTTTGGTCAGTTTAAATTTTTTTTGTACGTAAGCCGTATTTTTACAATTAGTCAACACAGCTGTCTGGTATGTAAACCACCAGAATTTCGAATGTGCTTATAATGTCTATTTTTATTCCTGAAAAAATCGGATTTGGTCATTTCTGACATGTACTTTGTGCTAAAAAACGTTACGACGGATTACCCATAGAATGTCTGATTTTTGAGTACGTGTGCAAGTACTTCAGAAATCTGAATGGCGTCAAATAAAGAATTATAATCTTAGTGCTTAAAATAGCTAAAAATATTTTTATCCAAAATATTCCGAGAACTTTTGAAAAAAATTTTATTTCCTGTCCCATTCCAGTTCTGATTTCCCCTTTTCCTCCACGGATGTTGCCCTAACAGTACATGATGGTAAAGTTGACAGATATAATTCGTGATTTACATGAAAATTTATTATAAAGCAACAAAATTTAAAGGATGGAAAATTTTTTAAAAAATTTTTATTTCGATCAATTAAGTATCTTCATCCTAAATTAATGTCATATTTGTGATCAGTTCACAAAAATTGACCATAATCTAAAAAAATGGAAAAAATTGGAAAAAAATCAAAAATTTACAGAAAAAATTAAAATTCGAATTTTTTTGAAAGTGACTGATCTGCGATGGAAATGGATGTTATATCCGTGATTAGCGTACCTCCTAAACTCCATAAGTGTCATCAGGTTTGGGTCAAAACTGAATGAAGTTCTTGCACGAAAATATGTACATAAAGTTTATACCTCTTTTTGAAGCTATTCTGATTCAACAAAGCTCGAATTTTAGCGTCTCCCGAATCACGGCTACCCCGTAAATTTAGGCTGCCCTATGTACATAGGTCGTGCTGTGATTTTCAATCCCCATGTACTCATCTCTTCGTAATTTTTCTATAAGTCAAGATGGTACAGTGTAATTATTTGGCAAAGATTACCGTGAATTTTGTCTAATGTAAAGTGATACGATTTTCTTTGCATTCGGCTAAGATTTTTTTCGGTCTTTACAACAACTTTTCTGGACAGTCTTCATATATGTACGTACAAACTTGGCGGACAAATTAGTGAAGCTGGTACAGAATTTTAAAAATTTCCGGCGTTCCGCGTCGGAATAAGGAACTTTCTATCCATCGCACCTTTATAATGCGCAAAATCGAGTTCATAAAAGTGACCTCTAAAATTTTCTAGCGCCAGCTACTCTGTAAGACTCTTGCATTGAGTTTGAAAGCTTCGATCAGCCAAAATGTTATAAAGATTTGCTCTGTTTTTTTAATAATCTGAACTTTAAAGTTGACTTGCGCATCGTGGGAAAGATGTGAAAATTCTGTTTCAGACCGTACAAGGGACAATTAAATATTACTTCGCTCCGACTCATTTCTCTGACCATTTGTCATTCCAAAAGGCTGCAAATTTAATTTGAATATTGTAAAAATATCAAAATTTTCAACCAAAGCGAATCATCGTTGTCCATTTCACCTAACTAAGTAGACATTTTATTAATATTTTCTATTTCTTTTGGGTTCCGTGATGTTTAATCAACACTAAAGATCATTAATACTTTAAACGATACAAATTGTATGTATGTACCAGTGTTTTTTTTGTACAAGGTCCGTTTGTACATGTACAAAGATGGTCCGCAAAAGTCTTTGTACATTGTGTACACAACAAATTTTTGGGTAGTATAATATAGTACAGTAGCGATTTTAGTGTGGTAAAAACAGTTTTTCGACTTTTGGTAGTGTATTTTAGCTGATTTCTGGGTCTTTAATGGCAAAAATCACCTTCCGAAATATTTGACATTTTTCTTTTGAAATGCAATTTCTGCCATTATAAAGATATATAGAATACACAATAAAATTTTTTGCGAATTTTAGACCTTTTTTTGCAATTTTCGTCTTTCCAAAAATCTTTGTACATGTACAGAGACGGTCACGAAAAGTCTTTGTACATCGGGAAAAATCTTTGCCGAGTACAAAAAAAACTGGTATGTACACACTAGCAGAGCACTAAGATAGTCATTATCCTTCGTTTTTTATAGAAGATAGATCAGCTTTTTTTGTCGCCTAATTTGACTAAGAAACAACGTCGTAATAGCTTTTTACGGATTTCCGAAGAAATGACCGAAGAGCATATGCTGATGCAAATTCGAGAAGAGGTTGAGTGCTTTGTACCAGTTTCCCATTTTTTGTGGGGCGTCTGGTCCATGCTTCAAGTCGAATTGTCTCCCGTTAAGTTCGGTTTTGCGGTAAGCGATACTCGCATTGTAAAAAATTGCCACCCGATATCGCAGCATTTTTTATTTAAATCTATCATTGTGCTTGACGGGAGCCCCGGCCCCTGTCCCGGCTATTTTTAGGTTCTTCGGCCGGGGTAGTTTGAAAAATGGCCGAGGGCAGGGAAAATTTATTAAGTTTGTTCCAAGGGCTGATTTAAACGGGCGGCCGCCCCCCCCTATTGGCCTAGAATAGTTGGCGAGATAAAGAATGGATATGTAATTTGCAATGATTTTTGGCCAATTTCTCAAATTTTTTCTGCGCTTCGCGCCTGATAATACCTACTTATGACAATTAAATTACTTTCGAGGCAATCTGGAAGCCATTTTTGCTCATGGAATAGGTTTCAACATAATTTCAGTAGCAGAAACAGCTATGTAGTTTTCTTCTATTTTCAGCATAACTTTTCGGCGTTTCGCGTCAAATGTTACGAATACAGGAAATCGTGCAGTAAATCAAGCTTCTAAACGTGCGTCTGCCTAAATTTCACATATTTACCGGCGCTTCGCGATAAATTTTCGCTAAATTAAAATAAATTCAATGATTTTTTCGCACAAAATAATCGGAAATTTCGAAATTCTTTCAGGAAAAGTTTGCGTCAAAAGTGATTTTAAATAAAAGTAGACATCGTAAAACGCCGAAAAAAACGCTAATTCGCACGTGAAGGGCAAATTTTTAGACCCATTTCCATCTGTTTTTGGAAAAGTTGGGGTAGCGCCCTACCTTTGCAAAATCCTAGATCCACCACTGATTATTTACTTCTTTTATCTTGCGTAAACAGCGTTCTTATCTCTAAATAAGTCGGATAAAGAATTAGTTTGCTTCTAATGATGATTTAATTTGTTAAAATAGTTTAGGCCTCTAACGATTGTCTTTATATGCTCGAAGCAGTTAACCTGTTTTTCCAAGATGTATAAAAAAGTTTTATGATCTTTTTCTGATATTTTTCTACTATCAATTGGTCGGTATCTTTATTCAGTATCGATTCTATCGATTTTTATTATTTTAATTGCTTTCCAAATAATGAGTACGTGATTATAATAAATTTGACTGCAGCAATATTTTTTGATAACGTGTAGGTTCTTAATTAGATATTCGTAATTAAATGCCATACAATTTTCTTAATCTGTCCAGCTTTTCAAGAAAATTCTGCTTTATTAATCTTCTTACTTAAGCGCCAAAATTCCTGATTTTTTGGCGAAATTAATTTCTCGCTGATATTGTGCATAGTTTCAACAACGTTGAAAATGATTGCTCTATATACTCAGTCCTAAAGCATAGTAAGTAGGTAACGTTGATTTGTGGCTGTATTTGAGCGGAAAATGTAGTAAAAGCAAAAGTATGGCATAAAGCGTCGAAAATTTGAAGCTTTACTCGTAAAATTTTCTTTTTTGTGTGGTTTACTTCCTGACGTGCAAAACGATTTTACGTCCAAGGAGACCGTTGCTCTCAACTTTCTTTAAATACGATTTTGTGTTAAGAGAATTGGCAATAGTAATTTTTTAGAGCTGAAAAAAATCGAAATGAGACTAGGAATACGCGAACAATTTAGTTCAGCCTCTAGATTGTTTGACTTCGTTAATCTTTCATTGAAATATTTTTAAGAAGTTTAGTGTTACGTAGTATGCGTGCGTAAAACTAGCAGCGCGCACAAGCACGCACAGAGATGAAGGTTATTGCTCCGCTGATAGATCAGACTTATGTAGGACCAGGCGAAATTTCTAGAAATCACAAATTTTCAAGGATAAGAAAGTGCCAAAAAATTGATTACTTTGTTAAAAGCATCGGTTTCCACGTTTTTCGTCGAGCTTTTATCATTTTTATGAATAATCGAGCAAAAGTGGAAAATTTAAAGAAAATGGAATTCTGGGCCCGGTTGCTCGACTCCACCATTAACTAATGTTTACTTCAACTTTAATGGTCACCTTAACGCAACCATTAATTAATGCTCGCGTTAAGTCCGATTTCCACCTTAACGGAACCATTAAAAAAATCGGGTTGCTTGACTCAACCATTAAGCTCGACTTTAAGGGAAGTCTAATGGTCGATTTTAATTCCGGTTGCTGGACTCCACCTTAGTGAAGCCATTAATTGAGGCTCAGTTTTTTAATGTCTACCTTAAGACTGGTTGCTCGACTGAAGCCTTAACGCTCCCATTAAGCGTTTAATGGTTTCTTTAAGGCAAATTGGGTTGCTGGGCTCCACCTTTACGACTTTAATGGTTTTGTTAAGGTAAATTTCTTAAGGTAGGTCGGGATCTACCTTAACGAACTCAATGATTACATTTCACACTTAAAATGTAAAGCTTCTTTCATTATTCTTTTATTTAATAACTATGATACATGCTCGTCGATCCACTTGTCGAATGAAGTCCATCTGGTTCATTTTAATGACAATAAATTTTAATGCAGATTTTATTCGAGAACGAGATTTTTCACTTGGCTTCTTCATTTTCTTCAGCTGATGCCGAAAATGCGCTGAAATCAAAATTATGTTTCCCTATTTTTATTTCTCTATTTTTTCAATTTCCATATCATCGCAAGCAGCCAACTATGTTTTACCCAGACTAACGAGCGTTTTCATGTATTGTCCTCATTAAGTGTATCGCTGTCACTGCAATCCATTATGTATCAGACGAATTCGAACCAACACCGAAAGTCAGAGCGGTAAAACGAGTAAATGAAAGAAAATTCGAATTTTCAATGACTATGGTTCTCAGAGTTTTATATCTATTTTAACCAAAACATTAAAATTCTCGTGAATTACGTGTGAACTTAACACAACCATTAAACTTCCCTTAACGCAACCATTTTCTTTTTAATTCAAACACTAGGCGGCTGAAATTTGAATACATAAGTTAAACAGTCGAAGGTACTACTGGTTTATTTTTTAAATTTTTTGACTTTTATTATTGCTAAACCTGAAATTTTTTTGCAGTTTCACAACTTTTTCTCTTCATTTTCATTATTAACCGGAAACGTTTTCTGCTGTAGGAATATGCCATCCAGCGACTGGCCTGGTATTTTAAATTGAGGCCAAGTTTGGTTAAACTGATAAGCAAAAAAGACTCAAAGGCCATCGACGTCGATAACGCAGGATTGAACCAGCTCAGACTCAGTCCAAAGCCAACTGATTCTTAAATTGGCACGAGATTGATTTAAATTTTTAATTTTACGTGCCGTTCAGTTTTTAGGCTACCTCGATTCGTCTTAAACGATTCCGGTGGTTCATCGTTGTTTAGTTTTTTTTTTACTTTGAGCCAATTCTTTTTTTTCAAATTACCACACAAGCTTCTCAAAGCCAATGTGAGCATACCTGGGCGTTGGGGGTTTGGGGTATGTACCCTCCAGAAATCAAAATACCTCCAGAAACCATAATACCCTCCAGAATTTAATTTTTGAAATTTTTTTGTGTTTTTTCGCAATATTTTGATGCCAATGGATAGTGCTTGATGAGAAACGTTGAAAACTGGCGTTTTTTCGCCATACCACCATTTTTAAGGTCATTTTTTGACCTTTGAAAAAATTTTGCATTCCACTCCAGAGTTTTGGTGCCGCCCACCTATGAATGTGAGCAATTTTTTGGCGCACACAACTGGCTGTCGAAAACCATTCAAAATTAAGAATAATTTAAATCTATAATTATATATGTGATTTTTCCACTCTGATAGACCATGAAGATTTATCGTCTCTTCCGAGTATGCTTTTGTTCCAGCCATTTCGATGTCGAATAAATCGAAGAGAAATAATTCAAAACTGAATAATACTGGTGCAGCCTTTTAGATTATTTTGTTATCCCAACTTTTCCCCAAATATCAGAAAATTTTCTCAAAAATCCGTTTTCGCTTTTAAAATAGCGCTTTTTCTCGCTTTTTTTATTGTCTAGTTTTATAGAGGGTCGCGCATGGATTTTCTAAAATAAGATTCTCAAATTTTGTATGAAAAAAAGAGTAAATATGCTTAGATTTGTATTCTGTACACTTGGAGCGATGTAAAAAGCTGCAAAAGCTACGGAATTTCGGCCTAAAACCTGGACGAAATATGAGCATGTTGAACTCAGTGCCCTCTCGCTCCAGAACTTCTTGAGTGTCGTTAAATTTTTTTGCTTATGAAAATATTTCTGGAGCGAAAAACGACTTTCTTCAGGCCGCCGAGAAAGTCAATAAATGTTATTAAAAAGTAGCGCCTAAGACATTTGTGAAATTACAACAAACAATGGTCAGAAATTATTTGAGGTGTACATACGTGCAGTATATCCATAATTCTTCATCTTGGCGACTATATTATGCCAATGGAGCGGTCGTCTCTCCCTTTCCTAAATATACGTTCTTGGCAAACACGTAACGGCTCAAAATTTTAGGTGGGGAGAAAGTCTGCTATTTTTTTAGGGGCAATGACCTTCGATTTTTTATCAGAAATGGCAACAACAAAAATCTTAAAATGTAAGTTTTTGATCAAAAAGTGAGGGCGGTGAAAATATGTTCTACTCCTGGGAAGCAAAGATGACGACCGACTTTGGATTGGTCTCTCCCCACCCATCTCTTACTTGTATGTTCTTGTTAAAAATATAGTATCATGACTGGCTGTTAAGAGTGTCATGCCTGACATTAATCTGATATACATATATTGCAGTCATACATGTAAGAGGGGGATGGAGGGATCCCCCAACCCAAAGTCGGACGTCCCTTCCATCCCCAAAGCCAGAAAATTTTTGACATTCTCCCGATTTTTGGATAATGTCGAATTTTTTGGCCGTTTTTAGGCCATTTTTGCCAAAAATTGTAGGTCATTCAACCCCCACCCCTAAAATTGGCGGGGACCCCCTACCAAAATTTTGAGCTGTCACATGTATGATTGCAGTCGATTTTAGTCTTTTAATAGCCATTATTATATCGTGTTCACAAGCATTATTGATTGAATAGAAATAGGAATGTAATTTTTGCTTTTTTCAAACACTTGGCTTTGGCTTGCTTACGCGCTGTTTGCTACGATATTTGTGCTTTATACGCGGTAAATGCTTTGACTGCGTTAATGTAATTTTTATTTTAATCTTATACTTCCGCGCAAATATGCTATACACGCATCGATTTATTGATTTGCATAAGTTTTTATAAGACTTTGCTCTAATGCAACTTTGCGTGTAATCAATTTATTTTATTTCTGCATATTTTAACCGCTTTTTTCCTGGTGGATTTAAGTCTCTTTTTATTACGTTGTGCCTTGATAAATTACGTGTCGCGTTAGTTTCATGGGGATGACAGTTTACTCAACTGAACTTGGTCACAAGGCCAAAATTCAGGGCTGTGAAAATCTTGATAGGAAAAAGGGTTCAATAAATCGATAATACGGGCAATGCAGATCATGTTTTGACTGTTCTCGTCATGCTCTATTAGAAAGGGTAGCCTAACCAATTTAGTGGGGTCTGCCAGGTTTTTGGGGGTCGAAACCACGGGGTTTACACTTCCCAGAATCTGGAAACCCCCGCAAAAATCGATAAACCCTTGGAATTAAATTTTCGGCATGTTTTGGGATTTTTGCCGGTTTTGACCCCCAGAATTCGGCTGCTGCCTATTTATGGCCGACAAACCCGATCAGACATGTGATGAAGTGTTCTCCGCATGGCGAAGATGAAAATTTTTACTGGAAAATAAAGTAAAATTAAGGTTAGAAACGGGCAAAAATGATCTTTTCTTTGAATGTAATTGAATTTTTTTACAAATATAAAATATGGTAGTTTTTGCATTTTAAACCAATTTTAAAGATAAATCAGTTTCCCGGCTGACCCTAGACTAGGCCGAACCTTGGACCTTATTGTGCTGTTTAAGTTTCGTCCAAAGTTCCTCTCCAACGCCACATTTTTTAGCTTTAGCTTTCTTGCATTTTATTAGAATATTAGCTGAGTTTTTTAATTTTCAGTTGAAAAGTAAGGCTTTTAAAATTTTTCATTTACAAAGATGTGCATTTATCATTTTTTATAAAAAATAGCTTTTTATGTCTTCTTAAAAAAAATCTGAGAGGAATCGAATTTGGAAATTGTTAGCTTCACACAACTGTTATATGGTTCTCGTAAAAACGTGTTATCGAGACCTCGAACTAGAAAAAAACAAAATGACTTCTAACAGTTTTCTACCTTAGTTTTCTGCCATTTAGGTTTCAGCTTTTTTATCAATTTTTGAAATTTTACAGTTCGTCAGTCTTATTCAACGTCGTTCATCTACTGTATTTTTTAATATGAATAGCACCGCGCCGATTAGTTGCCTAAAGCGAATTTGATTGAAGCAATTTTCATTACTAGTCATTTTATCCATTGTGCTCAATATGTCGGTGCCGTCTACGTTCCTAATCACTTCGTTTTCGTTCCGCCTTCGTTACCTAATTTTATTCTAAATTTGTAAGTAAAATTTTTGTCTTTAATCATATATTCTTAAATTAATAAAGGTAGGCGAACAAAGCTTCTGGAATAATAGAAGAAACTCAACGAAATCCGGTTGGGGAGTGTTACGATTTTTATGTGGGTACATACCGTTGCTTTCTATAGTATTGTTTCACATAATCACGCGCTTCCCGCTTGAGTACGCAGGATTTTTTAAGAGGCTGGTCCGAAAATGGGTAATCCTATATTTTGGTATGATTCGAAATGTGCATTTTTATGTTTCTGATCGTGCTCTATCCCTTGAAACTGAAGAAATCCATGTTTTTGATCTTCTCTGTAAGCTTCAAAATTTAAAACTTGAAATTATCCAATAGCCTTTTATCTTACCTTTATTTTCGAGTTTCGACAAAAAAAAATTTCTCTCATCCTCCTGGCCGGTTCGTGAGGTATCAGATATTTTTTCGAACCGAAATGGCCTCGAAAACTGCTGTTAGCGCAAAAAACGTTAATCCCCAGTTTTTAGTCAATTTCAGGCAATTTTGTAGCTAATTTTCGACTCCTTCATTTTCGGCCTTCAATTTCGCCAAATTTTCCCTACAAAAATTTTCCTTTCTGAGGGTCCTTTAGACCCCGGCCCCTACGTGCATTTCTGCTCTATAATTACACAGCCCCATGTTAACCTCCCCTATGAGCATGTCTCTGTTTGTTCCAAAGTCTTATTTTTATTTCAAAAATAAACGATAGATACATTTATATGGCAGTGTTAACACGGACTGTCACATCGAGACAGTATTCTTGCTGAATAGGTTAGATCGTCAATCATTGCAATGCCATTTTTACGAAAATTCGTCGCTTGAATAGCAATCTATGTACATAATAATTGAGGAATAATCCACTTTAAACCATTTTTTATGTGATTCTCACCTGAAAGGGTTCTGAAAGTCCATCAACGATAACGGTGCTTCGACCAGAGCCATGAACAGGGTAGCATTTTTTATAGGCGTCATTTGTTGGCTTCAGCGAAACTGTACACACGCTTAATTCGGCGTTAGTTAACCAATGTCTAAATTTTATCAAATTGAGTAGTGTCAGTCGCATACGTACACATACATGGGCAGCAAGAAAATTCTGAGGGAAGGTGAATCGCCAAAAATGTCACTAAAAATAGAACTCTTGGGGTCTACATTAATCTGCGGGTTTTCCTCGACATCTGCGGGTAAACGCCCAGACCCCCTACGCCCATGTGTGGTCGCATACATGTACAGAATGTATCTCTTTTGTTTTTTTCATTTTCTCATAGAATTTGCTTGCTCAGAATGAAACAAATATCACGACCTACTCATGATTAATAATGTAAACGGAAAATTTGTGTATATATATATTTCTTCTATATTTTTATGTTTATATTATGCACTTTTGCCAGACGGGTTGTTTCAACGAAATACTCAAAAGGAGTCAGCTAGTGAGCTTTTTTGGGCCAAAAAGACCTCAACATCTGCTATGTGCTAAAACAGCGCTGAAACTACTTTATTTATTAGTTTCTAGTCAATTATCAATTAATTTGAACAAAGTTTTGGATTTTCATCCATTTTTTACCTTTATTTTGCTTCATTTTTCCAACAAAATTTCCATTTTTCGACGGGCATGTCGTAATTACACATGCACATATTATATATACCTACAAACATGTATGTATAGTCTGTTTCATTTATCCGAAAGTTTTTTCAGCGAACGTTTTCGAAGGTTACAGTAACCATCTTCTTTCTTATTTACTGTACATAAGTCGCTAGGTCTCACTGTAGCTATTTACGTAGCCAAGAAGGGTTTTTCAATAACATTTTTGCGGCATAATTTATTCTCGTCTTCCAGCAGATCAATCAACTTACAGATAAAAATCGCGCATTCAGCTTATCCTAAGTTGACACTTTAAACACAATAGACTAAGATGTTAAGAAACGCCGAGAACTCCCGCATAGCTCAGTGGTAAAACGTCTGCTTGTCGTCGAAGCAACCCCAGTTCGAATTCAGCCAGCACTGATTAAATGCCTAAATTATGTGAATTAATATGGGCGGATTAGAGCATTAAAAATGGAAGAATTCCAGCCGCTCGCCCTCACTGAGTCTGATCTGCCGAATTACAGTAATTTGGCTTGTTTCGCTTACTGTAGCCCTAAAAAAATCTACTAAAAAGCT
Organism: Mermis nigrescens; assembly: GCA_036768485.1. NCBI lineage: Eukaryota > Metazoa > Nematoda > Enoplea > Mermithida > Mermithidae > Mermis > Mermis nigrescens. The sequence continues at coordinate 1,857,926 of JAVLUZ010000157.1, read as the reverse complement.
CTCGAATAAATTGAACAGACTATAGATACCTATGTATTTTCCCGAATAAACCTAAAAATCTAGATAATGGTCAAGTACACACGTGGGCAGGGGGTTTGGGGTATACACACACCCCTACAAGACCAAATACCCCCGAAAACCGAAATACCCACAGAATTCAATTTTTGGAATTTTTTTCGCGATTTATTGACACCCATGGATGGTGCTAGATTAGAAACGTTAAAAATTGCGTTTTTTCGCCATACCACCATTTTAAGACCATTTTTTACCTTTAAAAAATCTTGCACACCCCTCAAAATTTTGGTGCTGCCCACCAATGATCATGTACGAGTAGGTACGAATATGAAAGAGCTGTGCACGTACGTGACAGTAAGTTGCCCTTCGCCACATTGACATGGAATAATGCAGCTAGCAAAAATAGCTGAAGCATATGCGTTTGTGCCTCTGCCAATAGTTGCGGCGAGAAAGGGTGGAGCTAAAATAAACGCAATAAATGACACCAACAAATCTTTTATTTTGTAGATGGCACATTATGCAGAAAAATCCAATTATTGCAGTATTCATTGTATTTAATGCATTTGTTGTTCTAAGGATAAGACTAACCGAATGATATGAATCGTATCACCCAGTAATTTTATATTTTCCATAGTCTACGTTAAAATTGCTTTTTCTGACTCGTCCCATCTTGATAGAAAAGTGAGGCCATTTGATTTTTCTTAAAAATCCGTACGCTTTGCATGCTTGGGGTGAGCCAGGCGGTCGTCCAGGGTCGCTAAGACTGAGAATCTTTAAAAAAATTAACAGGAAATGTGGAAAAACTGTTTTGGCGGCCAGGTGATACGGCAGATCGGTATGCAGACAATTAATCGCCAACAATTAATCGCGCACAATTAATCGTGGACAATTAATCGCCGAACAATTAATCGCTTTAAAAATTAATCGCCGGGACATATAATCGCCTAATACACTTAAATGTGCAACGTTGTATTTGGGATATGGAAATCCTAGACAAACAACTACAAACTGGGTTTTCAAGATATAGCTGTTTCTGAAGGATCTATTAAGGATTTGGGAGTGTACATTAGTGATGACCTATCTTCTAGCATTCATTGTGTAAACACTGCGTCTAAAGCTTCTCGAGTTGCATCACTGATCCAGAAAAGCTTTGTCTCAAATAATATTGAATTGATGGTAAAAGCTTTTAAAGTCTATGTAAGACCCATTTTGGAGTACAGCTCAGTAGTTTGGAACCCTTATTCGATTAAAGATATCATTTGTATTGAAAAAGTTCAGCGTAGATTTACGAAAAGAATACTATGGCGACAAGGTGACTCGTCTTACAATGAACGGTTGGCTTTGTTAAATCTCGAAAGACTCGAAACTCGGCGTATTCATTTTGATCTTACTTTTGCTTTCAGAATAATCAAGAGACAGTTACTTTCATTTGAAGACTTTTTGAACTCGCACCAGAAAGGGGTACCAGATCGGTAAGTGATATACAGCTTTATATCCGCAAATTTCATTTAGACTGTAGGAAAAACGACTTTGCAAACAGGACGGCTAGAATTTGGAATACTTTGCCCCAAAGCATCGTTGATTGTAGATCTTTTAAACGGTTTAAGGATTTGATTTCTAAACTTTGTTTAGATAAGTTCCTGAAGGGGCGTACGTGAGCGCGATCCGTCTGCACGGCTCAGCCATTAACTATCTATGCTGTAAACTTTCTTTCGTTCTTTCGACATTATCTTTCGTTAAATCCTTCTTTCATGTAATTTTTTATCGCATTTTCTACGGTAGTAATTGGCTAATAAATATTATTATTATTATTATATGTACGTATTTATAGTCAAAACAATACTTTACTTGAAACAAAAACTGTCGTTGCAAAATATTCCGAATTGTCTAAAAATTGAAACTGTGCCACGCAAATAATCAGTAATATCCAGCTCTCCATAGCTATTCACGATTCTTTGAATACGCGCTGTACAATCTCTGTATTTTTTCCTTCCAATGGGAGGCTGTTGGCCGGCCAAATACTGTTCAATCATCATTTCGTTTTTACTTTGTTCTAATCGTAGCGCCTCGAAAAATTTCCAAACTGTGGAGTGATGATTTTGAAGCGTTTTTAGCAATCAATTTTCTAGAAGGTGTAGAATTATCGACGCTTCGCGCCATATTTTTATGTTTTGACTATATTTTATTCCATTTATTTGGGGGTTTCACCCCTCCCCTAGAAAAATTTTCAACTCCCCCACAATTCGCGATTTTTTTAAAGTTTCCAGAAATTTTCTGAAATTTTCTGAAAATTCGCAGAAAAGGTGCTATTTAAGCGTTCTAGCTATATATTTGTTCAAAAGTGTCAAATTTTTGGCGCTTCGCGCCTTGTTCAATTTATTCGACTTTTTTGATTTTTTTTCGAATTTTCTTGTGTTATGCTCTAGAAAGATTGAGCATCGTAAGAAACGCCGAAAAACGATGTTTTTTACGCGTACCCACTATTTTTAGGCCCAAAAAGGGACCTTAAAATTTCACCCCCCCCAGAATTCCTATGCTGTGCATGTATGATAATAAGCTAAGCTTTCACATCTACTACTTTCCTTTTTACACACCTTTTTATATTTTTTATACAGGTATTTATTTTTGACATGCTTTTGATGACGCTTGATTGTTTACGATTAAATAGACCCACGATTAATTGTGTGCACGATTAACTGTTCTGCGATTAACTGTTGGCGATTAATTGTCCGCGATTAATTGTTGACGATTAATTGTCATGTAATCAAACGAGCACATACCTCTTCAGTTTGGATCAAAAGAGTCGTTTCAGATAAGTTTGTGAAGACATAATGAATGTTTGCCAGTTAAGTGATAGATTATGATAACTAGGTACATAAGCTGATCTACACGTATAATTGTCGGTAAATTCTCAAAATTAATGTCTTGACTTTAACAGACTAAAGTAATGATCGGAGCCTGGAATACAATGGTTTCTGCCAGTCGTTCTGATCATTTAAATTAGTAAACAAATTCAACATCTGAAATGCAAAATTTAAGAGATGATTGAATTTTGACGAACTTGGGCGAAGAAGTCTTGTTCCAAACGTTTTATGTAACTTTCCTGCTTGCGGCTTGTTTTTCACAATTTTCCAGTCCAGCTGCGATTTGCTATTGCCGGTGTGCTCATTGACCCAGCAACAAGGCGATCCGATAGAAAAATCGCAATTAAGTGTACGAGCGTCCTTTATTGATATAGATTGTCCACTGTGGAATTGTTGTCTCAGATTTCCCACCTTTTCTAAATATACAACGTACTGCTGCAAGGGACAGATGAAATAACATTGGTGGGCGGCCATCTCATCCGAGTTTTTGTATATAATAATAATGATGATAGTCCCAAAAACTGGTATAAATGCAATAAAACATTTTAAAACCTACATTAATCCAAGTTTCGGATCATTTTCAAGCACTTTTGCAAAACATTCTAATTTATCAATCCTTGACCTCCATTTGCCTTATGTTCCCCAAAAAATTTCTCAGTTTTTCATTTTGGGAGGTCTAGACCATAAGTGGGTGGCGCCAAAATTCTGAGGGGTGCAAGATTTCCAAATGTCAAAAAATGGCCTTAAAAATGGTGGTATGGCGAAAAACACCATTTTTCAACGTTTCTCATCGAGCACTATCCATTGGCATCAAAAATTGCGGAAAAAAATTTCAAAAATTGAATTCTGGGGGGATTTTGGTTTCTGGGGGGAGGGTATTTAGGTTTCTATGGGGATGCATATCCCCAAACACCCACGCCCAGGTATGGTCTAGACTCCAACTTCCTTCCCGCGTGCATGTCTTTATGACTCAAATTCCACAACGATTGATACTGATGACGGTAAATTTCGATTAACTAAGCGCAACAAAAGCTTACATTAGCTTAAAAAATGCTCATGTGGAAAGCGACAAATAACGAAAAATTTATAGAGGCCGCTCCTTCGCAAAAGTCAAATACTCCTTTACATCGTCCTGCTGAGAATATGATTTGAAGAATGCGAATGTTCAGAGCTTTCTTTTTGCGATCGTTCAAACATCCCTTGGATTTATTACAAACGTAGATTCGGATAAGCATCACTAATTCAACCAGTCTGTCGCTGCTGACGATTATACGAGGCCTAATCATTTTTTCGAAAAACGCAATGAGGTTTAAGGCAGACTTTCAGTGTTGATTAAAATTGCTAATAATGTGCTAATGTTAATAATTAATATGTTAATAGTCAGATATTATTAATATGGTAATAATAATTTTCAGGTCCATTTTAGCTCGAGTTCTCTGACTGAGCCCCCAGACCGGCCTGGACCCCCACAGACCGGCCGTGATACCTGTGGTTATCACCATATCGATGCACAACATAGCAGGTCTGGGGGGTCAATTATAAAGCTTTTTTGGACCAAAATGACTCATAAAACTGATATAAATGATAAAGTAGTGTGTAAACTATGTAAATCATGGCTTACACTTTTTACCCTTCATAACCAGACACGTGCATGTTTGGTTATGATGACCATACATGTATTGTTGAAAGATTTCTGAGATGTCCTCCTAGAATGTCAACTATACAGAAGAAACAATTTTTTATTATCTGGGGTCGTACTCGTGTCCATACATGTAGAGCGTGGGGATTCTGGGGAGGGGTTCAGACCACAAAATTTTCTTTCCAACAGTGCCTTTTTTGCGTCCATACATGTAGAGCGTGAGGATTCTGGGGAGGGGAGTTCAGACCACAAAATTGTTTTTCAAAAAGTGCTTTTTTGGGCTAAAAAACGATGTGTACACGTCAAAAACACTGTTTTTTGACGTTTCAGACAATGCTCGCTCTTTCTAGAACATAAAAACGGTAAAAAAATTATGTAAAAAAATGAAAAAAAATTGAGTAATTTGAACAAAATATGGTCAAAAATGTGTGTACGACGCGAAGCGCCGAAAATTTGAGATTTTTGAGTCAAAAATGGGCTAAGAGCGCTCAAAAGAGCACACTTCGCAGCAATTTTGTGGGGGTCAGTTGCCATTCTGGAGAAGTCAGCCCTCTCCCTAAGAACAGGTCTGGTCGTGTCTGGCTGCTTTCAGTTGGAGTAACACGTTTTAAAAAACAAAATAGTTTTTGACTCAGCTTAGCTGTCATAATAACTTCGTGCTCTTTAGCCAATTTAAAGACCTAACATTATAGACTGTTTCACATAATTTTGGGCACAAATTTTAAGAATTTCTATAGAGGGTAAGCTGATATATTAAGTTAATATCAGATCAGTGTTATCATTGCAAGATTTCAGCTTATTGTTTGAGATGGTTTTTAAAACAATTGCCCAAATTTGACCATAGGGTTCCTGATGTAAAAGGATGAAACTACAATACTGACAATAATCAACCGATACTTTTATAGAAATCATTCTGTTGATTCGCCGTAAACGTTGCTAATTTTCCAAAGGCAGCTTTAGAGCATTGTAATAAAATAAAGATTAGAAAAATTAGATGCATTTGGAATATCTTCATACAGCATAAAATTTTATTATTCTAATAATCAAAAGCCAAACTTTCAGAGTGCGCTTGCATCCAAATGCATAACGAATCAGTCAATTATGAACCAGTATTACATTTGTCAAATACGAGCATCTATTTACGTGCTATCAAAAACGCTAAAGTTTATAAACCCGATCCGCACCGCACTCTTCATAACTGCTTGCAGATGCTGATTACTCAGCTAAGTTTCTATGCACGAATACCGATTATGCATGAACGACTAGATGCCAAAAAACAAAGGGTGGTGGTGGTTGACACAAAAGTTAAGAAGGGCTGATATCACGCATATAAATCGTAAGGCGCATTTTTTGCTTTCTGTGAAAAGCGAAAAACTTATCATAGGTATCAGTCAGATTTGTCGAGGCTGCTCAAAAACACCCTTAGGCCGAATGCCCGTCTAAAATATTCCAGATTACTTCGCATTTTTTGTGTTTACTCAGAGAAATTTATAACTCATTATGGACTAAGTGCGGAGCGTCGAATACTTAGACTATTCTTGATACCTACAGAATTTAATGATAAAAGATTTCCAACCTAATCCATTTTTCCTCTCGAAAATTATTATATGACGCTTGAATACTTATTCCCGACTGTATTTTCGGCACAAAATTCGCCAAAAATACCGTAATTTGAATTTTCACTAAAAGGATCAAGCAAATTCACAAGTTTTTGCTGAAGGTATGTAAAAAGCAATGAAATTTCTTCTGGTTTTTTAGACCCCCAAAAAAATTAGACTGTTTCCATGTAACCGTCCTGAAAAATTTTTTTTAATTTCAGATTTTTAACTGGCTTATCAAGATCACTGTAATGGCAACAAAATTCTTTTAATCTACAAAGGGATATTTTTTCTAAACAAAAGGTACATATATACGTAGATATCGCTTAGCTCAGAAAATCGAAATTCTCGTCAAGATGTTTCACGCCAACTTATAAATTAATCATTAGTCATGTGAAGTTCATACGTTTTGATAATATGTTCACAAAGGCACACACACATGTACGTGTTTATGTCGCGCAAATATGAAATTTGTCAAAAATTTTTAGCAATCGACGTGAAAGAATGACTCAACGTTAAACGACCATAATAGTATATTTTCATGCTCAAAAGGGTGCATTATTCCTGAAAAATAGAGTGGGTGCAATTGTAATTCAATCCTACCAAACTGACAGCAGGCCAAATCAGTAGCGGATCTAGGATTTTCCTAAGGGAGGGGGCGGTATCCCAACTTTTCAAAAAGAGTCAAAAATGGGTCAAAAAATTTGCCTTCAACGTGCGAAATAGCGTTTTTTCGGTGTTTTACATTTATACTTTTACATAAAATCGGTATTAACGCAATACTTTTCTGAAAATTTTGAAATTTTAGACAATTTTGTGCGAAAAAATCATCAAATTTCTTTGACTTTAACAGAAAATCTGGCGCGAAGCGTCGGAAAATTTGAGAAATCAAGGCGGATAGACGTCTATAAGCATGATTTACTACTTGATTTCCAGTATTTATAGCATCTGGGCCCTGTTGCACCAAACTAGGAGTGTAACAGTTAGGAGTAAAGGTGTAAATTTCGGTTGCACCATCTAGGAGCTAGGAGTCTCCTAAATCAGGAGTGTAGGAGTAACATTAGGAGCAATGAGGACGCTTTAGGAGCAAGTTTAGGCGTAATTTTTCAGGTGGGTTGCACCACGCTTAGTAGTGTTTTTTAGGGGTAAATTTACTCCTTATCTTTGCGCAAAATGTTAGGAGTGACCGTTCTCTCCTAAAGCTATCGGTTGTATTGAATTAGTCTTTCTTTGACTGCGATGAATAGTACTTGCAGTGTTAGTGATGATGAATTTATTGAAAAAATACGCCGAAAAAGAGTCTGCGAGAAGTGTATTAATTTTGATGTTGATAATTTCGAAGAATGTTTTTGAATGTCGCGGCAAGCAACGGAACGTGTTTGGTAGACAATTGGACGGTTTTTACAGCCAAAGAGTAGCACAGGACACTTTCTCTAAAGCAACAGATTTTATCAGCTCTAAGATTCTTAGCTACTAAAAAATTTTAGGATATTGTTTATGATGCTCTTGGTTAGCATAAGTCTACTGTTTGTCGGAAAATTCGATCGTTATTCAGCTAATTAATGAACATATTTGGCATACAGTCGCAGATTTTGTAAATAGCTTGGCTGAGTTTACTGAAAATCTTTGAAAATTTATTGAAATTGCAAAAATCTCGTCTAAGAAACTCTTAGAAACACTCCTAAAATTACTCCTACTTAGGAGTCTAGGAGTGAAAAGAGTTTACTCCTAAAAACAATGAAAAAATTACTCCTAGGTCAGGAGTAAGTGGTGCAACCAGAATTAGGAGACTCCTGAGCCAGGAGTAAATTTGCTCCTAACTCCTAACTCCTACACTCCTAGTTTGGTGCAATGGGCCCCTGATGCGAAACATCGAAATTTTTAATTGAAAATAGAAGATAACTATGCAAAAATAGCTCTTCTGCTCTTAAAATTGTTTTGAAACCTACATGAACAGAAAATGGCTTCCAGGCGTTGTTGTTTTTTGTACAAGGTCCGTTTGTACCTGTACAAAGATGGTCCCTAAAAGTATAAATACTGAGCCAACCTATGTCTACGTAATCGACACAGGGACGGCTAGGTATTTACCTTCGGGCCTACTTAAGTACTTACGCTACTCTCATCGCTGGTCAGGGTGCTAGAGGCACGAAGCTCGACTCAACCCAACGACCCTCAATTCCTACGGCCTCAATCTCCTCAGTCCTAATATTGCTGACCGCTTTCCGTCGGAGGATCTCGGCAGCTATGCCCTAGAACCTAACTCTGAGTACCTACCTGACCGCGGTATGCTCGCAAGGTCAGTTGACCTATCTCAAACCCCAACACTTCTCAAGTTGATAATTTAACTTGTTTTCTAGTCAAAAGCTCTTTCAGAAAGGTTTCGGTTCCTAATGGCACTATGAACAATGATTCCAACAACAGCAGGCTCTAAGCTGGTCAGTCAACATGGATAAAAATTAGATAATAATTTTACCCAATTTTTGATATGAAAATAGATAAATGAATTTTGAAGAGAAAAATACAATATCAAAAATATTCACCTTCTCTATAGAATAAAAATCGTCGCCGGGACCCAGACTCGGTTTACCCTCGATGCATGATATCACTGGGTAAACAATGCTAAGTTTACTACACGAATGTACAAGCGACCTACGTACCGGGCAAGTACCTCCTAAGTTTTTAAGATAAGAAAGATGGGATCAAATTCGAGTCTGCAGGCATAACCCAAGCTAACTCATCCAACAGACGGATGCTTGAATGGTTATGGGGTCCCACTCGTACGTCGGGGGTTCGTGGCGTCGATGGTACATTGAGTCGATGAACGTTTCGATATCGCGACCAAAAAGTTCATAATACTGTACCGCTTCGATGCGATAAACAGCAGTCGATCCAAATAAAGTTCGTACGCTGTAACTACCTCAGTTACAAAAGTCTTTGTGCATTTTTTACACACTAAGTTTTGGGTACTGTGATATAGTACGGTAGCGACTTTAGTGTGGTAAAAACAGAGTTGTTCGACCTTTGGTAGAGTATTTTAGCTAATTCCTGGGTTTATGATGGCAAACATAATTAAGAATCGTCTTAAAACGGCGCGAAGCGCCAAAAAATATGACATTTTTCCTTTCGAAATGCGATTTCTGTTATTATAAAAATATATAGGACACACAATTACTCATTGCCGAAAAGTTTGCGAATTTTAGACCTTTTTTGCAGTTTTTGTCCTCCCAAAAATCTTTGTACATGTAGAAAAACGGTCTCGAAAAGTCTTTGTACATCGGGAAAAATCTTTGCCGAAAACAAAAAACCGTGCTTCCAGATCGCCAAGAAAGTAAATAAATGTCATTAAAAGGTATCATCCGGCGCGTTGCATTGCAACGGAAAAATTTGAGAAATTATGGTCACTGATGGCCGAAAATCATTTCAAATTGCATATCCATTCTTTATCTCGCCAAATATTTTTAGCCAATGGGGGCAGCCGCCTCTTAAATCCGCCCATGGGCCAAATGTATAAAATTGATTTGTATACCCATGCGGACGAAACTTCTTTCTGAAATGGCCATCAAATTGAATATCTAAACATAAAGACCTCCGGCTACCTCCTTAGCAGACACATTGATTTAAGGTTAAAAACCATGAATAAAATAAAATGGGAAAATGAAGTAAATTAATTGGAGTATTGATGAATTAAAACAAACTGCATAATTGTAAATAAATATTTCAGTAGAGTCCTCGAAATCATGCTGGAAATAATTTGAAGCCACTGTGATAAAGAAGCTAAAAATTATAATCATTCTTTTCAGCAGACCAGCCATGCATGCATGCACAACTTGGGACGGGGACTAAAATTTTGAAGTCAGATATCACAGTAACCAAAGCATTAAGAGATATATAGACAATAATAATGATGCTTTTGAGCGTACGTAGCGAGGCGAGATCTTCGATTGAGAAGAAAAATTACATGAAAAATCGAAAAAAAATTCGCCTTATTATTCTCTATTTCATATGTACAATATAATAAGTCCGTCGTTCCACAATGAAAATTTGAGGATAAAAATTCGAACGAAAATTTGGAAAAAGTAAAAAAATGAAAATTTGGCCAGACATGGACTACTCAATAGCAAAACAAGATCCAAAGTTTTATTGAAAACGGACGGATTGTTCTCACTACAATACTTCTACGGTATCGCTATCCAACTCAATCGAAAACTAAAGTCATTACTCGTCATTGCTTTCATTCATATTACGGCAATGACTTTTCTGAAAGCCAATTGAATTCAATTCAAAAGGTCAAGATTACTAACAGGGTTTTTGTTGTGAATTTCAAATTCTGAAAAGCCACAGAAGAAAAAATGACATTTGCCTTACTTACACCAAATGCATTCTGACCTAAAAAAATCGCATTGGACCGATTTTCAGGGATGTCACCGCTAAAATGAGGCCAAAAATAACGTTTTGTATGATGAATGATTCCACTTGAATGACGATCTCGTAAGAAGGAGACTGTTTGACCAACTTGTCTGAATTTGCTATTGGACAGTCCAGCTCTGGCCAAATTTTCATTGAATTTTGACTTTAGCTGGCACGTTTCGCATTTGCCGTCTTTACTTAATCATATTTATTAGCCATGCAGCCACATGGCGTAGCCAGGAGCATAGGGGGCTTATGCCTCCTCCGAAATTTTTCAGAAATTTTGCTGATTTTTCTGGTGCAATAATTGTGTTCAGAAAATTGAGTTCGAAAAGGCAAAAAACATCAAAATTTTCCGGGGCTTCGCGCCGAGTAATTACTATTTTTTGTTATCCATAATCCGGCGCTTCACATCGCTCCAGGGTGTCGCGCCGGAATTCGTTTGTCTCTTGCGTAAGATTTAAACGGTATGAATTGAGAGCAAAGAGTAAAAACGTCAAAAGTTTTTCATTGCATAGCAATACCGGATTTCTCTTTGTATTAGATCCAGATTGCGTTCAAAAGCCTGAATCAGTCAAAATTAATATTAATAAAAATAATAATAATTATGATAATAATAATTAAAATAATAATTATATCAATAATGATAAATAATGATAATAAATAATAATATTAATATTATTTTAACATAATATCAATAATAATAACATATTTATAATTATTATAATAATATAATATAATTATTATTATATTAGTATTATAATGTACTATTTTTTATATTTTTTAATTTTATTTACAATAAAATATAACAAAATGTTAAGGGTGGTAAATAATGACTAAATTTTTTGGTGCTTTGAGCCACTCATGATTTATGAACTGCTTATCGCTAAAAAGGCCGCAAATTCTACATGAAGACGGTAAAAATATCAAAAACTTTCGGCGCTTCGTTCTGCTTCACATTTTTTGTATTTTTGATTGTCAGAAACCCATAAATCGGCTAGGTTGCACTACTGAAGGTCGGAAAACCCAGTTTTTCTATACATAACGTGTTATAAGCATTCAATGCAAAAGTAGACTTAATAAATTTTTTGATATGCCCTCCCAGAACAAAAATCCTGGCTACGCCTCTGCATGCAGTCATAGAAAACTGTCCGCTTTTGATTTAGAATGTAGAGCTTGTTAATTGCTTTCCAAAAATGTATTGCACCTGCTGTCATTTTGCTCCTGGGCAGAGACAATTAGAAAAGACGATAACAGAT